>RJWM01002566.1:0-126422 GCA_004363535.1 Dasyprocta punctata | reverse complement strand
AAAAAAACTCTTGTTTTTTAAATTATTATTGCTAGAATTAAATGAAACTAAAATGTGTTAATAAAATTAGCTAACAAAAATTTCCACTGCTGACCAGATTTCATAAAAAAAACATGGAACCTATCATGTTTAATGGTGTATAGATTTTCCCAAGCTGGATAACTGTGAAATAGAGTGTAACTGATGATTTGAGTGTAACTGTGATTAAACCTTCCAATGTTGGAAGACACTTTTAATGGAAGCTATTATCTATATTTATAGTAGTTTCATTTTTTACTTCAGCTGTTACTAAGGTTTTTTCCTCCTTTTTTTGCAGTTGATTTGCAAAGTATTTCATTAATTGCCTCATAACTGTCATATCTTTGGAAAATTGTTAGCATGCCTTAAAATGATTAAGAAAGCCCTTGAGTTTTGAAATACAGTAAGTCTTATTTTAGATCTCTGCTTCTCATCTGGGTTCTGCTTAGGCAAAACTAGTTAGATTTAATAATGTTTTCATGTATATGTTGTTAAATTATACCAAACTGAGTCTGTCACACCCGAAGGTAAGTTTGGCCCTCAAGACACTTTATATGGGGCAGGTGTCCAGGTGTCTAGGCAGTTCCTGTCCAGCTCCACAGAGCAGCCAAAGGAATTTAACCTGGTTTTACATAACCTCTTGCCTTGATAATGCCCTCTACTTAGAGGTCTGAGCTTAATAGGAGTGAAATGAATTTGTTTTGTCCTGCCTCATGAACTCTAGCTTTTTCTTGCACCCCATTTTGCCTCCTGGAGTTCCTGTGAGCAGTCATGATTTTGCAGGATCTCTATTTTTACTAGTATTATTGAAACAGGTGGCTTTTCCAATCAGGAAGGGGCAGAGAGACGCAGCATTGAGATGCCTTTATTCAAGAATAACAATTTCTAGGAAGATAGACAAATTGCAAGCCATCAAATACTAGATTAGTAATATGAGAAAGCACTTTCAAGATGAATCCTGTTTTTATTTTAAATAAAATGAGAAAAAACAATATCTAGACTGATGTCTTCTAAAATTTGAGAATATATACTTTCTGGCAAGAACTGTATTATGAACAAAGATTATAAAACACGGTCCATGTTTGGAGTAACTGACAGTAGGATGAGCAGACTGTCTAGAAACCAGAGTCATGGCTATGACAAGGAAGCCCTGAATAACAAGAAGGCAGCATATCTAACAGGTGCCTGCTTGAGACTGTGAATCTGGAAGAATTCCTGGAGATTTTGACCTGTGAACTGAGTTTTAAAAGAAAAAAATTTCAAGCAGAATAAAAAGAAGATTAGGGCCCCAAAACTATAATAAAATAGCTTATTTATAATCCTGTATGTATTTCAGCAAAAGTCTTAATTGGTCAGTGGAAAAAATGAAAATGAAGGGCTTAAGTCTTGCTAAGGATTATAAATTCTATCGTAAGCAAATAAGGAGATATTGGTGGATTTTACATAGTAGGGGGTATGATTAGATTTACATCTTAGAATGATTTCTCTGGCTGCAATTTTGTGACTAAGAGAAGAAGGGTGATTAACACTTTAGCACAAAAACAATAGCTAAGCAATTTAAGGAAGAATTGGTAAGGTTCTTAAGTAGAGACATCGTGGGCTGGGAATTTAGCTTAGTGGTTTAAGCTCCTGCGGCAGGCAGGAAGTTGTGAGTTCATTGTCCAGTAACAAACAAAAACAAAAAAACAAATCTTAAGAAAGTAGATTGACATTGTTTCTGACTAAAGAAAGCAAAATATAGTAGGTGATTATGTAGCTAGAAAGATAGGGATACAGCAAAGAGGTGAGGTATGTCTGAGATACCCTAGGTTACTAGATTTGGCAAACAGATGAAGTCTGATGATATGCACAGAAACCTGGAGCAAGAGTGTGAGAGAAGATATAACCAGATTGATTTGAGTGAGTCCTCAGGGCCAGGATGAGGATATGGTAAGTGAAATGAATGAAGTCTTCAGTCAGGTACAAACTTTAAGGAGGAAAAAGCAAAACAAAAAACAGCAATAAAAATACTCCATAGGACCAACATAAATTCTACTTTAATAAAAAACTTTTAAAAAATCAAAAAGATGAGAGACCACATCACAGGGCAATCCCATTCCTGGGCATATATCTAAGGGAAATAAAATCTACACCTTGCTGATATCTGTGTTCTCATGTTCATTGCGGCATTATTCCCAATAGCCAACATATAAAGCAAAATGATCCTGAGGAATGACTGGATAACAAAAATTTGATCTACACTCACACAATGGAATATTATTCAGCCTTATAAAGGAAATCTTGCCATCTGTGACAAAATAAATAAATACACTTGGAGAACATCATGCCAAATGAGAGAAGCCAAAAAAGACAAACATTGTGTGCTTGAATTTCTCTGTTGAATCATAAGTTAAAATAAAAGCAAAACTCATTAAAACAGAGAATAAAACATAGACAAGGAGGGGGCAGAAAATAGAAAAGTTGCATTTATGTTAGTACAAACTCAGAAATGTACGGAATGAGAACCATGTTAATAATGCTGTATTGCATGCCGAAAAAATGTCACTCTAAATATTTTTTAAACATCAAAAAAGTGCTGTAACTATGTGAAATGAAAAATATATTACTTTTCTTTTCTATACGAATTGTCTTAGTTACTTTTCTCTTGATGCTGGGACAAAATACCCAGCATCCAAAGTTAAAGGGGAAAAGATTTATTTTGCTCACAGTTTATCAAAGTTTCAATCTACAGTCAGCAGGCTCTAAGGCAGGGTGGTGTGGCAGAGGGCCAATAGTTCACAGTGGTGGAAGACAGTAAAAAGTAACAAAAGCAAAAAGAGGAAGCAAGTCTGTTTTCCTCCCTTATACTGTATGCAGGCTATCTGCCCTAGCTAACCCCAATCCTAGCCCTAGACAATGAACCAACCACAAACTCTAGATTTAGCTGCCTCCAAAAAAGCCTACCCCCCATGACTGCGTGAGGCTTTTGGGGACATCCAGATGCAAACCACAGTCACAATCATTTCACTGAAATACATATTTGTATCAAAACATCATTTTGCCTAGTTTACAAACAGTACAGTAAAGGAATGAAGGAAAGGAAAATAAAAGAAAGCAAAGCAAGGCAAGGCAGGGAAGGGCAGGGCAGGGCAGGGAAGGACAAAGGGAAAGGGAAAGGGAAAGAGAACGGGTAAAGAAAGAATAGGACAGACAGCGCAGCACAGGAAAAAGTAAGAAAACAAAATTAAAACAAAATCTCTTAAGCAAATATCCAAATGGAAAATTCAGGCAGGATCAGTCACAGTGCCACACCAAAACATACTGAAATAAAAGGAAATTAGCAACAGTGACCCTAATATGTAATTTAGTGTTGATAGATTAAAATCCCCACTCCTTAAGAGAGTTATGATCAAGAGCAAGGCAGAAAGTTGAAGCTGCTTTTATTTCTTTTTACTTTTCTCATATGAAATAAGACACTTGAACATGTAAAGCACATTTGGTAAAGAAATGACGTTGCCAGAATAACATATTAGCACACTTTCCCTTTGTGTGTGATTCTTTGTTTTCTCCTAAAATGTTTATAGCATTTACTCACATTTTTCTGCATTTCTCCCCATCCCCAAATTTGCAGGAATTAGTATGCAATACTTAGCTTCCTGTAATCCTCTCTCTTTTGAACATCAATCAGCATTTACTACTGTGAAGCTTTAACAAGAGAAAAACAAAGCAGCACTAAAAACCCTGTTTGCTGAAAATAATAGAAGCAGTGCTTAAGTACTGCTCACATCTCTTCAAAAATGTTCTTATCCAACCATCAGGTAAAAATTATACTCAAGGCTGCCATGGCCGAATCCCCAAATTCACTGAAGCTTACACCTCCAAGCAATTTGTCCATAAAGCAGTTGTTTTGTTTTGGTGATAAAATATCTACTAGAAAGGTGAGAAACAATGCAAACAAATACAATAAATGTTTGTTATTCCTGTAAGCAGCAGGCTCTAAGATATTCCTTGGTGCACTGCTATCATTTGAGCAAAGTTCCACAGGTCTCTACTAATGGAATAGATTGCAGCACTGCCCCAGAGCACTACCTCTCAAACATGCTAAGTATCCATCCTGTCAAATTAGAGTCTCGGAGGCTGCTGCTTCTTTGGTCATTTTTAATTAGGCAATTCTCTGGTGAAATCTCACAATTAATCTGAAGTTTGTTTTTCTCCAACAGTAAGTGGAGTATACTGCCTTGTTCTTTGTTATATTGTCATTATAGGGTTGAGGAAAGATTGAAATAGAACAACATTATTCTACTTTCCCCACTTAAGGAAAACTAGACAACCAGATCATAACGTTGTGGGAAAAAGAAGGAAAATTAAGAAAAAAGATGTTCATCTTTTGTA
Organism: Dasyprocta punctata; assembly: GCA_004363535.1. Classification (NCBI taxonomy): domain Eukaryota; kingdom Metazoa; phylum Chordata; class Mammalia; order Rodentia; family Dasyproctidae; genus Dasyprocta; species Dasyprocta punctata. The sequence goes on along the minus strand of RJWM01002566.1, from coordinate 122,033 downwards.
ATATGAGGTGATTTATAATATTTAACTTATGTTAAACTTGTGTTTTCAGTCACACTCATGTCACAAAGCATTCCAGACATCTCAGTGTATATTCTACCTGCTAAATAGTACTATCTTTTTCTCTGGTGGGATTTAATTGGGAGGCAGAGTCCCATGTTATTTGTGATACCTGAAATAACCCAAACTTCTGTACCTGTTAACAATTTATTCATCTCAAAATGTTTCCTAGACCATAAAACCTTTCCTGATCAAGTCATTACTTTCATTAATGTAACAAGTTACTGGTGACCATAAAATGGCCATAAATGACTACAATAATGAAACAATCGATCAGTGTGGGAAGATTCTATGAGTTATATATTTTTGTAATCCTCAGTAAAGCCTGTGGTAGTGCCTGGAATATTATTAGGTCAAATAAGTGCTCATCGGAGTATTTATCACATATATATTTTATAAACTGAAATACAGTTATATTTTCTCAAGAAATTCTACCTAAATTGTGTTTGCTTCTGAAGAGATATCATATGATCTCCTGATTTTTGTCATCTTCATAGAAACTTTCTCTGTAAAGATATGTAAACCACTCCAGTTTGGTAGAAGAAGTTAGTAGGTAACTTCTGAGTATAAGGTTGTGTAAGAAAGAGGATTGCTGTCCTCATAATTTAGCAATCGCTAAAACTGGAGGAATTTTTATCTAATCTTAACCCTGCACCTGACTGCCAGGCACAGCTCATCATTTAATCTCTCAAGGAATTAATGGGTTCATCTATAAAAGCAGATAGCCATCAAAGGACTTGGAAGAAAAAGACTAATGATGTAATGAGAGTGGATTTAAAGGTCCAATAAAGCCATCAAAATTCATGGCAAAGTCATTTTCCATTACTTCCTCAAATGTAACTGTACTGCTTTTATGAGTAGTAAGTTCAATACAAACAAGCCTATTTATAAGAATTCTATAGTGCTACTTTGTGTCTGCTGGACTGATACCAAATACAAGCAAATTCACTTGCTTTCGAAAATGTAAGTTGTAAAGCACTTTGAAAATTCATGTTGTTTTCCATATAGGCCTGTAGATATTGGACTGTGATTGACAAAATGCACCCTCATGATTTTGATAAAAATTCTAAATAAAAAAAGCAATCAGACATTTCTTTTTATAACCTTTTTCCTTTTCTATCTCCTTTCTCATTCTTCTATTCCATTTTGATTTTGACTTTTATGTTCCTACATCCTTGCTTTCTTCTACCCCTTGATGCAACAGGTTTTTTATAGGGCCCAATGTGCCATTTTCACTATCGGATGAGGTTTTTTTCTTTGGTGCCTGTCAAGCAATCATTTCTCAACCCCAGAAAAACAGCTTTAGAGGGTCCCTAAGTATCCCCAAACTCCACAAATGACATGTTTGCCTGAGCTAAGTCCCTCTATTCAGAATGCACATACATTTTTCAATATAATAATAAATATTAGCTAGGATGACAGTGATGGAAAATACATTTCTCTAAGACATAAAATCCAGGTTGCTATGGTCTAGATATGTGTTGGAGTGTTTCAGTGTTATTGTGATGTGAGTAGTGAAACTTTGTAGAGATGAGGCCTAGTGGCAAGTGGTTAGGTCACCATGGAGACTGTCCTGAGAAGGTATTGTATTAATGTAGCTCTCCCAGGATCCTTGAAGCTGGTTGTTGTCAATCACTTTTGTGTTTTCTCTCACCATATGAAATCCTCAGCAAGCCCCATTGTAAAGCTATCTGCCACGAAGTTCTCACAAGGGTCCAGAAAGTCAGGGTAGCCCAGTCTTGGACCTTCAGTCTACAAAACTATAAGCTAAGGAAACTTCTTTTACACCTCAGAAATTCTGTTATAGAAATAGAAAATGGACTAAGACTTAGGGTAAATAAAGTCACTTCATACGAGGATAGTGAATGTCAATTAAATTAGTATTGGCCAAACCACACATTGTTCACATAGATAATAGAGATATTTAAATAATCCTTTCAGCTTTGCAATGATTGCATTATGTGGAAATTTGACATAGAACAGATAGAACTTGAATTTCATCATTTCTAGATAGTTAATAAACACGAAAACCTCTTTCATGCACCACTATCTGAAACAAAGTAAGCTAGAATTGGAGGAAATCAAGAAATAAGTACAATGAAAATAAGCCAAAGACTATAACACAATTGAATATAACGTGCTTCTACATTTTTGCTATTGATGATTTAAAAATAAAACTATTTCTGGAGAAAGGCCAGGTAACAATTTTTACACCTCATTTTTAATATTTCTTACTATTTTTTCATTTATTAGCTAATATGAGTCAAATAACAATGATTCTCATTAATTAACTGTTAACTCTCATATTCTCATAACTCTAAAATTAAAAAGTTACTAAAACTTACATATTGAAGTTAGAAAGTTGAATAAAATAAAATATAAAAGTTAATAAGAGTGGTAAAGAAGACTCCCAAAATCCAGTCCTGACTAGTTCATCTTGCCCAAGGCCTTTCTTACATCAACCTGCTATATCATCTAATGAAATAAAAATGTCAATTACATTGTTAAAAAATTTTCAAAAATGCAATTATGCTAGCTAAGGGACACCTAAAAACCAGTGTAATGAATTTTCATTTCTCTACTAGTCATTTAAACAATGAGGATATAATGCTGTTTTCTCCCCAAGAGACTTCAAGTGTTTACATCCCTAAATGAAAATTACCCTGTTATGGCTTGAGTCTAGATTTCCCCAAAAAACCTCATGGTGGGCAGGCCTTTCAAAGTTGGCTAAATCTAGTGTTTGTGATTGGTTCATTCTAATGTTGGGATTGGCGGTGAGTGCTACACTCCTGCATACAATATAAGGGAGGAGAAGAGGCATGTTCCTCCCTTCTGCCCTTTTACTCTTGCCAATTGCCCGCCATGAATGGTTGCCCCTCTGCCATCTGCCACCCTGCCTTGGAGACATCTGGGTGAGAACCACAACCTCCACAAACTGTAAATTAAATAAACTTTTCTTTGCTTCATTTTGGGCATCAAGTATTTTGTTCTAGCAATGAGAAAAAAGTAACCGAGACATGCCTCCTGATGAAAAACAGTTTATTTGTTTTTCTGCTATTGATCCTAAAATATGTCATCAGTTGAACCTTCCTTCCTATCCTCTCTTCTTCCATCTGTATTTCTTCATTTTCTCTAGTCTTTCCTTAATTCTCCAGTAATTACCAAGAATTTACAGTATGAAAACAGCATGCTATCCTCTCTATTGAAGACATCTCAATGTATCATATGAGAAACAAAACGAAAATGAGTCACCTAGTTTTTAAATCAGGTTAGTGACAATTGATTCCAGCTCTGGGATCAGAAAGTTGAAGGCAGTGTCCTTGTGTTGCAACCCCATGTCACACAACATGTGGGAGTACAATATCCTATCAATTCAAAACTGCCAGCCCATTTATAGTTTTACCTTACTTAAGGTCAATAATTATATCAGCTAAAGACATTTAGTCTTTTATCAAATATGGGAAAGATATCAGATATTTCTATTTTCATCTTTCTAACTATAAGCATATGCCAGAGTAACTGGTATTTTTAGTAAGAAATGAATTCCTGAACTCCTCAAGGAAATAAATATATCCAGAAAGAATTTTTTTGAGTATGTGTTTCAAATAAACTCTGCCAGCGGCTGTCGAGTAGTCTGATTAAAATGGTATTGGAAAACTTTCTAGAAAATCACTCTCCCCTTGATTTTCATCATTATAAAGAGCTAGAATCAAGTTGAGATGGTACATATAGAAAAGATTTGTGAGAATATTTTAGTCAGAAATTCCACAAGTACAAAATTGCTATTATGATCCCTGTAACCAAAACTCCTAACAATGGAAAATTAGAGGAAATAAAGGATTAGGCCAGATAAATACATCACAAAGCCTCTGAGACAACCCAAGAAGAGAAATCTTTCAGAGAACAGTGATTATAGTAAATAGGCCAACTGTATGTCCTGGTGTGTTTTGGAAAATTCCATCTCATACCTGTTGCCTTAGTGTAATTATTCACTTTATTGTGCATTTCACAAGGTGTCTCTATTTGAAAATACATTATATGACCACTCTAGACAAAAGAGCATCTCCAGTGTGTTTGAGGTAAAGCAATAGTAGGTAGACTCTATCCATTCACCCATCCACCCATTCATCCATCCATCCATCCAACCATCCATCCATCCATGTGTCCATCAATTCATCCATTCAATTCAATTCAGCAACATATTTATGCTAGTATTTACATATGCCAACTCAAGTATAACAATGATAGCTGCCTGCCTCATAGACCTTTCAGTCCAGTGGTAGGAGTTTCACAATATACAAATGAAAAATAAATGAAAAATTGATTAGAGATTATAATAAATGTTATTGTGGTAGAGAACAGTGATGTGAAAAGACGTCACAAAACAGACATAAAGGATGGGATGAGACCTGGAAGACCATCTTCTGCTCAATTTTTTTGTAAATATCCCTGCATTCTTGAGATTGTAATGCTAAAAGCTATGTTTCTCATCCTCCTTGGAAAATAAGGTTTCAGATTTAAACAATGTCAACTAGATGCACTGAGGTGAAATACTAATTTAGATCTTAAGGGAGGAAGAGGTAGTTAAATAAGAGAAACTCACTGTGTTTATTTACAAGTTCATGAACATTTCCCAAGACCCAGAAAGGACCTGACCTTTCTGTCTACCTTAACTATTAGCAAATGACTAAGTCAGACGGTTGGGACAGATACAGTTCTCTTTTTGCATGTCTGATTACTTGATACTTTTCATTCAATGTAGTGAGCCTGAGATCATAGCCTGCAGTTTGCATACTTGCAATAGTGACTACCAAGTGAAAAAACTTTATATTCTTTATAAATGCATTTATGATGCTATGGATACTATGTACTGCCATGACAGTCTCCCAATTGTTGTACAAACTACTTAACCCCACTCAACGTGTTTTATCATCACACTCAGCAACACCATTGTAGTGATAGTTTTCTTATTATTGCTATTATACTACAAACTGGCTATGTCAGTCACTATTTCAACATATACTTAATGCCCAGCTAAATATATTTGAGGGCCAGAGATCATTACAGAGACAATATATATGGATATATGGTTGGACAAGCCTAACTTTATATGTACTATGTACATATATATGCATATATATTTGCACACATATCTAAACAAAATATATGCATATATGTATATGTATATGTATACATACATCTAACTAACATTTTGTCTTAAGTGTGCTACTTGAGCTAGATAACCATGGAAAGATGTAAAATTTCAAGATTTCATTGTTTGAAAATATTGGAAAGGTTTGGTTTAAAGTGTTTAATCACCTAACATTTAAGTTTGAATAAGTCACATATTTTAAAAGAAGAAATATAAATATATTGGTATAGTTTTTCAGGAGTGACAATAAATTAAGGCAAGAGGCTTTTTACTTTATGAATTTTCACTATATAACTTTCAAACTACTTATCATTGTACAGGTTGCCTGGCTTGCTAAAGCCTAATGTAACTAAAGATCCAAGAAATCATTAAATATACCAATGGGAAATAAACTTTACATAAAAGTGCTATTACTTGAATATAGGAGAGAACAGAAAATTTTAAGCAGTAAAGTTAATTTTAATGTCAATGACAATGTGCTTAATAGGAGGAGGATGTTTTCAAGTAAGATGAGTATTTATTCTTTTTGTTTCAGTATCTATAGAAGCCTGAAATAAATTGTCCATTAGATTGGGAAAATCTGTAAGGTAGTTGCATTTGAGTTCTCCAAAACACACCACAAAGGAGACAGATTTTACATTTTATATATATATAAAAATTGACTCATGTTATGAAAGTGGAAGAGTTCTGAGCTCAGCAGGGTGACCCTTGGCAGCTGAAAATGAAAGAGAACTCAGAATGCAGTTTCTGTCCAAAGACAAGGAGGCTTGAGACCCAGGAAAAGCAATGTTTCAAGTTTAAGGACAGGGAAAAGTCAGCGTTCCAGTTTGAAAACACTCAAACAAAACAAGCTTCCACCGAGGAAAGGGTCCGTACCTTTGTTCTCTCCGATCCTTCAACTGAATGGGTGAGGCCCACCCACATTACAGAAACCAATCTGATTTACTCACATTAATGATTTAAATGCAAATCTCATCCTAACACACCTCATGGAAGCACTCAAAATAATTTGTGACTAAATAGCAAGGCAACCTTGACCTAGTGAGGGGGACACATAAATGGATCATCAGGGTAGTTCTACATTCTCTCAGACTCAGGATCCTTTATCTTTGCTTAAACATTTACTGAAGAAAAAAGTGAACATAAATAACAGGTGTGAAATAAAGACTAAGTAAATTATGGTTTTAAAAAAACATTCTCCATATCTTAGTTCCAATTGCCTTCATTATGCAGTATTCTTAATCCATATTCAGTATCTGGCATGACTACTGCAAAGGTGAACAAGATGCTTACTGAATTCCTACCCTGTTCGCCTCACGTCTAGCCAAAAGCCTTATCACTGCTCTTTGTTCATAACAATTCATTTTCTACACAATTACCAGATAAATGCTCCCCAAACATTGCAAACATCACAGTCCTCCCCTCTCAAAAACATACAATGGCTACCAGAAAAGTAAAAGGAAATAGCCATTCTTGTGCATTGGACCTCTTTTTCTAGTCAAAGAAAGTTAAAGTCTCTGTATTGACTTTCAGAATTCTAAAGACTCCAAGTTGTAAGCAAACTGGAATTGGGGAATACACTAATGATACCCAGGGTATTCATTAAATTAAATTGCATCTCTGCCGTAAGTGTGTCTATGGGGCAGAGGGTGTGAAGTATCAGGAACTGCTTCATTTAAGTGGTAATTTTTTCTTCCATCAAATGGTAATTTAGTTTTTCTTATACTCTAGGTCTATGTCAGGCACTAGCGTTTCAAAACATTAAAGGTAAAGGCCTCCCGGTGGAACAGAATTGTCAGCCTAGACATAAACTCATGCATAAATGGTCAATTAATCTTTGATAAAAGCATCAAAAATGCACCATACTGAAAGTTTCAACTGATGTTACAAAAACTGAATACCCACATGAAAAACAATAAAATTGAATGCACAAAGTATACCATACACAAAAATCAACTGAAAAATGAATTAAAGATCCAAATATAAGATCAGAAACTGTAAAAATATTTCGAGAAAGCATAGGGAAGTGTTTCTTTACATTGGTCTTGACAATGTTTTTTGTGGGCTAGGATAGCAAAAGCACAGGCAAAAATAAATAAATAAATAAGTAAAATAACAAGTAGGACTACATCAAACTAAAAGCTTCTGCTTGCAAGGGAAACAACCAAATCACGAGAAAATTTATCTAATGGGAAAAATAATTGCAAATCATACATATGACAAAGCTTTAATAGCCAAAATTTATAAGTCAATATAACTTGAAAGTAAGAAATTAAATATAAATTCTGAATTTATGTTTACATAAATTCTGAAATATAAATTAAATATAGGCAAAGGACTGAATGGACATTTCTCAAAGATAGCAGACATATGGTCAGCAGGTACATGAAAATGTGCTCAAAATCACATTAGATAAATACAAACCAAAAACACAAAGAAACATCATCTCACACTAGTTAGGAGTTTATTGTGAAAAAAGATGAGGTAACAAGTGTTGGCAATGATGTGGACAGAAGAGAACACCTGTATAATGTTGATGGGAATGCAAATTGGTACAAACGGTATGGTAAACAATATGGAGTTTCCTCAAAAAAAATAGAACTCTATATTTATGATCCAGAAATTCCACTTCAGTGATCCCACTGCTATGATCCAGTAATCTCACCACCTTTTCTCCTCTCTCTCTCTCTCTCTCTCCCTTTCTTCCTTCCTCATTCACTTCCTCCTTCTCTTTCTTTCAAAGAAAATAAAATCAGTATTTCCAAGATATACCTTCCCTCATGTTCGTGTTCATCGCAGCATTATTCACAATAGTGATGCTATGGAAACAATCTACGTGCCCACCATTGATGAATAATGAAATAATGCTACTTATATACAGTAGAACACTATTCATCCCTTTAAAAAGGAAACCCTGTCATTTGTAACAATATAAATTAATTTAGAGAACATTATGCTAAGTGAAGGAAACCAAGCACAGGAAGGCAAATACTATGTATTTTCACTTATATTTAAAATCTAAAAACAGTTAAACTAATAGAAACAGAATAGCATTATATGTCAGGAGCTAGGATATGGAAAAATTTGGGAGGTGTTAGGCAAAGTGAACAAACTTTCAATTACAAGATGGACAAGTTTTGGAGATCTCAGATACAGCAAAGAGTAGTAATGAATATATTAATTTGATTGTGCTGATCATGCATGCTGTGTAAGTGCTATGATTTGAATGTGGTTTGTTCCAGAGAGTTTATGTGTTGGAAGTTTGGTCCCCAGTGTGGCAGTGTTAGGAAGTGGTGGAACTTTCAAGAGGTGGAACCTAATGAAAGGGGACTGTCGTTTGGGACATCAACCCCAGAAGACATTAAGATAGTTCTCCAGGGACCTAGTTAGTCTCACGAGTGTTTGTTACAAAAGAACAAACCTGACTCCTTCTCAGCACTTTCTTGTTTCTTGTCACACCACATGATCTCTCACAGGCACACTCGGAATAGGATGCATCCCTAAATTGTGCCATAGCCACGGGCACCATGATGACATCACACCACTTTGCCTTTCAACTTCCAAAACTGTGAGCTGAATAAACTTTTTTTTATTTATAAACTACCCAGTCTCAGAAAACAGATGAGTATGTATAGTCACCACACTGTATAACTTGAATAAATTCAATCTTTACTTGACAAACACTTTTAAATAAAATAAATTCTCAGTGTCTGTCTTAGTCACTTTCCTCATTGCTGAGACACAGGACCTGACACCCACAAATTAAAGGAGGAAAGATTTATTTTGGCTCACAGTTTTGAAAAGCGTAGTTCATAGCAAGCTGCCTTCAGTGACTAAAGGGTCTGACAGGACAGCTTCTCATATCGTGACAGTCAGGGATCAGAGAATAAAGCAGGAGCCAGGGAGGGACACGTTCTCCTCCAGGACATTTCCACTCCAACCAGACACCAGCCTCCTATCAGAAAGTCAGCTATAGTTCCTTCATAATTCAATTTCCTTCCAAAAGCCCTACCTTTGAACATATGAACCTTTTGGGGAAAGTGCTAGATTTAAATGATAATAACTCCTGAATTTAGGAGCTTAGAAACCAACAAGGAGTAATTTAGTAATGACAGTATCTGCTTACAGGGTATGCACATTGTGCCAGATATTGTGCTCACCCTTTTACATATTTAAGTTATTTAATTTTCACTATCACCTTTCCAAGTAGTTTCTTTTATGATCTTCACTGTACATATGAAAAAACAAACCTATGGGATAACACAGTTGAATAATTTGCTGAAAGTCTTTTACTAGATGGTGTAAGCAGATTTTGAAATCAGATGATCTGGTTCCAGAGCCGATACTTTTATCCATAAAATTCTATGAAACATACTAAAGAAAAGTTTGCCCAGGCGTGTTGAAAGTACAAAGCAAAAATGTCACAGAAAGTGACTTTATAGAAAGATAAGTTCCCTCTTTTTTTACATATTTAATTGTCTCCATTTTTATCTCCCCAACAGCAGCACTTAAATAAAGTAACAACTGGCCCAGGTGTGATCCACATTCCTACAAATAAAATGTTGCTCTCATAGATGGAAACACCTTAGCGCCTTTCCTTCTAAATAGTTTTTCTATCCCTTCCGAAGTCTTTTCTATTTCTCTTGCAAACAATTCCAGCCCACATTGATTTTTTTTCTGATCACCCTTTTAGGTTATTAACTGAGCATATAATTTCAGAGTTGCTTAAAATTCAACTCTATTCTCTAATATTTTGCATACATAAATCTTTCCATCTGAGACAAATTTTATATCACTTTGCTGTAAATATATTTGAAAACCCAAGCACAGATAGGCATATAGTATGTGCTTAGTAATAATTTATTCCATGCTACTGAATTGGATTAAGAAGCATTTAAATTTAGGCATGCAAATTGAATAAGCACATTAGTTATTTCCCTCTAAAAGATTAGTCTGGTTGCATTTTCAAAATACTTTTATTCTCTTCCTTACATATAGTCAGGACTTAAGACTCTTGATTTTGCAGTCTAATTGGCCTAATTTAAAAATCATATTGGCAGCAACAATTTCTGCAACTATCTAGATTTCTGTAGCAGTTAACTAGAGAAGTATATTTGACAGCTAAGTTACTGCTTCCCAGAAATGCACTGAAATTTAGGAAGGTATCAGTTAGTCTTGTAATTTCTATTCTTCTTCTATGCTATCCTCCACTCCCATGTGGCATCTACCTATGGCATTCCCCAGGGTCCCAAAGCCAATGCTGCCATAGAGTATGACTTTATGATGACTCATGCCTAATATTTCAGTTGTCTTTTGCAAACTGCCCCTATAGAATAATGCTGGTTTTCAGCTCCACTCCTGTTTCACACTTTCCTTCAACCAAAACTTTATAGCATCATTTACTTCATCTATGTCTGTGCCCCAAAATTTCAAGAGAAAAGAACTTTTATTCTTCCTAAAGATGTTCAAAAGAATCTTCTGCCCTCATACATATAGAAAACTTTTGAGAAGGTCTGTAGACTGAAGCATCAGTAAGGATGGAGAGAAGGAGAAATAAGAACTGTGGGAAGAAACATGAGGGAAAAGAGAAGGATCATTAACACAAATGGATGGCTTTTCTGGAGAAGACCAGCGAGCTCTTCCACTGATAAAGAAGTTTAATAAACATGTAAAGAATAGCAAGACCAGATGGTGATTTCTTAAATTTCTTGCGCTACATAAAAATACCTAAGTGGTGTCTATAAAGAGCCAAATAGTTTTACTTTTAAAAGCTGGAGGTAAGTTGCTTAGGAGACCCAATAAGGTATTAAAAAACACTTGGGGCCACCTTCATGAGAGATGTATTTGGGCATCAGTAAGAAGCTAATAACTGTAGTGAGAGCCCAATGAAAATGACTGGCATAAATGTAAAATGATGTCGTCACTGTAACTAGGCAGCACTCGGGCAATTCTGGACAGGGAACAGCAAGGACAATGGGTCTTACTCTGGAAGCAAATAATTCCAGAGTGATGCAAATGAAAAGCATCAGCATGACTGAGAAGTCTAGGCATGGAGGATGGAAGGTGGAACAGGAGCCTGCAAGGCGAGCATATAACAGGAGTGCGTGCAAATCACCCAGGGACAAGAGGAATGGGACTCAGCCTTGTCCCCTGCCCCGTGCTAGGAGAGCAGAGCAAACTGGGATAGGCCAGCCTACCACTGAGAAGCCCGTTCAAAAAGAGACAGTTAGGAAAAATAATGAAAGTCAATAACTAAACTTTCTTCACGTACACTTTTCAGAACTTTTGCCTCATAATGAAATCTATTTCAAGGAGGGTGGTATCTAATATTTGAAAATATATGTTATTCCCAATGTCACCACTTTATGTAGTAACTGAAATAAAATTTACAAAATGATCATTCATTTAATCAAAATTACAACCCAGCTCTTTTCCCATCGGCTCTTTTAGTTAACTTCTGAAGAATTTTATGAAATAAACCTGAAAAAATAAATTCAGTAGCAAACTATTTACCTATTTGTAGAGGTAAGCCTTTCACAGGAATACAGGTGACCTCCTTGGTTTGAATGGTAATGCTTTTAATAACATTAGTGATTTCGTCTATTTTCTCAATTTTCTAGAAGGAAAGCTAAGTGTACTCCATACTGAGAGATTAACTATTTAGTATTGTATATTGCTATACACCTAAGAAAGTTATTATATAAATAATAAATCATATATTAATTTTGCATAATTAGGAGAACATACTAAATTGTCCAAGAATATAAAAATAAATTCGAGCCCTCAGAGATTTCCTAAGTGATTATTTTCAACACAAACATAGATCTTACTTTTTAACTTAAATTAAATGTTCAAAATGAAATGCTATTCAATAAAGAATTCACAGATATATTTTAAATCCATAGAAATTCTATAATCTACTGTAATCAATAACTGGTAAGGTATGTTTCAGGAATTGTAAGTAAAGGAGACATAGAGAAGGTTGTATAGGATTTTGTAAAATATTCATTTCCATGAAACTATGCTCTCATGCTCTGTGGTACTCAACCTGTATGAAAAGTGACAATATAGTCTTTGAACTACCTACATACCCTAACAGACATGCATTATAGGGCTTGCTACAGCTGAGGTGCCCCAGAGCTGCACCCCACTACAAATCCTAACTCTGCAATCTTTCTCTGGAAAAATGCCACACAATTCACCAAGCCTCCAGGGAGCTGGGAAATTACAAATAGACAGAAGCTTGAGGAGTGGGTGGATTATTTTTCTTCAAAGCAGCAGCTGTTAGGATAAAAGGCAATCTTAAGTTTAAAAAAAAATCAAGAAATACAAGGTGTTTACCGATTTCTATAGCAAGTTCTATTTTTTCTCTTTCCTCCTCCTAATTCCAAAGTTATATTTTTAAAGCAACAGTTATAACTTTTACCAGAATCTTTAATTTAAAATGCCCCTAATAAAAGAGGCTAGTTTAGCTATACATCACAAACATATTCTTTCTTATTTCATCTTTCCTCCCTCTGCCCCCTTTCCTTCACTTTTTTTCCATACTTTATATAAGTTAGCTCTTAAATGAATAGGCAGTTATTAAAGCAGCAATCACACTTATAACACATTATCATCTTCCAAAGGAACTGTATGTGAATATGAAGAAAATAAAGTTTATTTTTTGTTTTGTCTTGTTTTGCTTTGTATTGTTTTGTTAGGTTTGGTTTTTGAGACAGGATCTCGCTGTGTAATCCAGGCTGGTCTTAAAATCAGTACGTAGCCCAGGCTGTCCTCAAACTTGTGGCGACCCTCCTACCTCAGCTTTCTGAGTGCTGGAATTACAAGCATTAGCCACTGTGTGTGACCAGAGTTTGGTTTTTAACCAAAACTTTTGCTGTATGTTCCCTTGAAAATGATTACATAGAAAGGATAATTAAATCAGGAAGTCCCCATACGCACTCTTTAAATTTCCAAGTTCTCATAATTCCAAGTCTAGGGAATACACTGATAAAGTATAAAAATTTAAGTGGTTATGCATAAATTACAAAAATACATTATGAATGTTTTATACGAGACCAAATTTAATGTATTATAGCCATCCTCCCTTGAACATCTAAATTCTTGCCTTACTGTTAGAAGTGAAGAAAATAAACGATAGGAAAATTTTCTCTAGATGGGATTAGAACTTTCATTGGCATCTGTAAGAAGAGTTTGGGGGAATTCAAGACTTTCAGACAGCTTTTAAAGAAACTTCTTTGTGTGTTTATTTTTCTGCCTTTCTTTGCTTTTTCCCTCTGGCAAACACAGGGATTAAAGATCAGCGTGTTGGGCATCCTCTGTCATCACAACATAAAATGTTTTCTGCTCTCCTGAGCTGCCATCTCATCAGCACTAACAGTTTGACCCTATACCCCAATGGTATATAGCATATACCTGTCTTTAAAATGTGTGAACTGATTTTTATCTGCAGTGATTTTTCTTTTATCCTTTGATCTGTCACTATTTCTTCACAATGTCAAATGCCTCAGAACTTGGCTTGAATGGTGATAAAACTCCAAAGCACCTAATTTTGGGATTGATCCTGAATCTACACAATCAAAAATCTTTTCAGTTCAGACTCAGAACCTGCATTTTGTCTTATAGTAGTGAAGAACAGCCATCACTAAAGCATGGCTTTTTCCTTTAAGATTTTTGCAGAAAGAACATAATGAGGTTATAAAGAAATGAAGCATATTTCTTTCACCATTTGTACTACAATACATACATCTGAAGAAATATACTCTCCTGTCACTTCTTGGAAAAGTAAATCCTTTTTCTCATGCTGTTGTCATTGTCTAGACACTTATTTTTAAATTTCACTTTGGAACTGATTTTGAAGACAATTTCCCAACTTCATCAAAAACTCAGTATCATCAATTTATTTTTATAAGTTATTAAATGTGATCAATATATTTTCCTCTTCCCATCCCTTCACATCTCTCTTCTTACAGTTGCCTCCTTACTATATTCCTTTGCCTGTTATTCACTTTCATTTAATGAACACTCATTGAAAACCAAGCTGTATCTGCAAGCAGTGCCACAACATCATTGTTCAACTGTATTATCAAACACTTCCCCTATCTCCCTCTACTCTATTTCCCAACTTCTGAAAAGAACTGCTAGTCGTGATGCCTGTTATGATTTAAACCTAAATGTTCTCTAAAAGTCTCATATGTTCAAAGGCAGAACTTTTGTGGGGTGGGGAGAGTCACTGGATTATGGAGATACTATACTTATCAGTACATTCAACTATTAATGAGTTCATAGTTGACTGTGCTTTCAAAAGGTAGGGCTCAATCATATGAGGTGAGTCACAGGAGATGTGACTCTGAAAGTTACATCTCTCTGATTCTTTTCTGTCTCTCTACTTGTAGCTGTCCTGAGATAAAGAACTTTCATCTACCATGGTCCCTCTGCCATGATGTTTGTGCCTCAAAATCAGCTGACTATAGACTTAAACTTGTGAAATCATAAGCTAAACTAACCTCTACTTTTTAAACTGTTGTTGTCAAGTATTTCATTTCAGCAATTGAAAAGTGACTAATAAAGAACATTGGTATCAGAAGTGAAATTGTCCCTGTGACTATACTTGACCATATGACTTGAAACCTTTTGGACATAGTTTTGGGAAGAATTTTAAAAGGTTTGGAGATATAGGCTAGAGAAGTCCAAGAATACTATAAGAAGAGATTGATAGCAATTCTAGTAGGAACTCAGATCAAGATGCTAATAGAAATGAGGAGCGTAAAGACCAGGCTCATGAAATTTCAGAAAAAAAATGAGGAATCTATTGGAAATAGGACTAGAAGCTATTCATATCACTCGGGCAAAGAATTTGCCTACATTTTGCTCATGACTTAAGTGTTGCATGAGGCTGAATTTGAAGGTGGTAGACTAATTGATCTGGCAGAGACAATTTCAAGGCAGTTCAGTGTTCAGAATGTCATTCCTGAATTCCATGCTTGTTTATTTCTAAGTGGACCTTTATCTAAATATCCCATGGGGAACTCAATCTAAGGTGTCTTAAAAACCTCTCTACAGATCAGTTCCTTCTTGTGTACTTATATAATTTAATAACACTTTCATTGCCTAAAGTCAAGTGAGTTATTCTAGACTCTATAATTTTTGTTCCTCTTTCTAGTCAAGCATTGTTATGTGTGTAAAATCTATCTCCTGCATAGCTCCAAGATCAGCACCAGATTCCTTCTCTACCACCGCAATTATCAACTCTCACTTGATATTTGTCATAGCTTTTAAGAACATCTTTCTTCCATAATTATCCCTCTCCAATTAGTCTTTCATGGATCTTTGAGGATGATCCTTGAAGATGATAATATACTCATGTCACTCAATCATGTAAATGCCTTTGTTGTTTTTTATAGTGTTAAAGATAATTTTCAAACTACAGCTTACTTTTTGATCCCAGCTGTCTTAGTTACTTTTCTCATGTTGCTGAGACAAAATATCCAACACCCAAGATTAAGGAAGGAAGTTTTATTTAGCTCACAGTTTGTGCATGTTCAGTAATTAACTGGCTCCAAGGCAGGGCTGTTGGCATAGAGTCAACAGGTCAAGGCAGCAGAAGACAGCAAAAGCAACAAAAGCCAAAAGGGGGATAAGCAAGCCTCTTTTTCTCCCTTATATTATAAGCAGGCAACCCCTCATCCAGGTTTGGTGTAGCACTTACATCATCTCTGTGCCTTTCTCTTGCACAGACTCAGGACATTTACAAAGGTGGATTCTGACCCCCTGCTGAGTCACTTAGTTAAACTTCTAAACTTCTCAGGTTGACACAATATATCAACTATTATAGTCCAGACCTTGTCAAGGTGGCAACCAGAAACATTTCTTCAAACCATCTTACAGATAAAAAGATACGTTTGTTTTTATCATTTCACAACTTGAACATTATAATACAGGTTTAACAATCCTTAATAACAAGTATTAAGTCTATCAACATTATATTACATTAGAACCATAACATTTGACCTCTGACCCCGCCAAACACTCATGCATATCCCTTCATGCAAAAGACAGTCCATCTCTAAGAGTTGCCAAACTCCTAACAGTTTCAGCATTGCTGAAAATTCAAAGTCCTAAGTCTTATCTGAGATTTCAGGCAAGCTCCTAGCTGCAAGCCCTGTATAAATGAAAAGTTTAACACTTCCAAGATTTAGAGGCACAAAATAAATATTTCCATTCCAAAAGTTACAAACAGGGATACAAAAGATTGGGACCAGAGCAAGTCTAAAATTCAGCAGGACAAACATTAGGTCCTATAGTTCCATGTGCAACATCCAAAGCAAACTGTGAGAAATTGTGACCTCCAATGGGCTTGGATGATTCCACTCCTATGGCACTTCCAGTGCTAATGGCTCTCATGGCTTCCTTCTTAAGTCCACTTTGTTTTCTCTTTGCAATTTTCCTTATGTGATCCATGTTTCTGGCTTTTACAAACTTCTGAGGTCTCCACTGCATCTTTGGCTTCACCCTCATAGCTGCACATACTGCCCTCCAGGGGGCACACTGCCCGCCTTCCCGGCTCTTGTGAAATCAGGGTGGAAGCCTTCTTAACTCCATGACTATTGCATTCTGTATGCACCTAAAACCAGCACCATATGGATGATGCCAAGATCTGCTGTGAGCTGGAGCAGTAGCCAGACTTTCCTCTTTCTTAACTGTAAAGGTCAAGTGCCTGGATCACTAGGTACTCTGAATGCAATTCTGAGGATAGTATCTTCTATGATGCCACCATTCTGGAACATGGTACTCTGTGCGTTCTCCTCAAAGCAGTCTTTCATTTTGTAACTTTGAGGCTGCAAAGGGTGGAGACTTGCTCTTCTCATATGCCTTGAGGCTGTATTTTATATTTTCCTGTTCCTTCTCAGCAATCAATATCTGCTCTGTTGTATCTTTGCAGCCCAAAACTTTACTGGAGTTTCTCTTCTGGCCAAACCCATAACATTTTAAATCATTCTGCTGGGCTTTGTGCTCTTGATTCTTAACATAAGTCTGGCTAAAAACCCCTGACAATAGCCATGCTACCACCTCAACACTTGACTGCCTTGAAATTGCTTCTGCCAGATTAATTAGTCCACCTTCCTTAATTGTAGTCTCAAGCAAAGACTCTGGACATGAGAAAAGTGCAGATAAACTTTCTGCCAAGCCATTGCATACACTGTCTGGAGTCAAACAGCCAATGCCATCATTCTTCCTAGCAGAAACCACCTCAGCCTGGTCTTTACTGGCAGGATTTCTATCAACCTTCTGATTTTCCGAGTTACAACCAGAATCTCCCATACAGAACAGCCTAAGGTGTCACAGTACTACTCTTTCATTTCACATCTTTAAACCTTTCCAAACTTTTCCCACAAGTGATTCTCAAACCTCTTGAACCACATGGTCAGATCACAGCAATGACTCTACTCTCAGTACCAAACTCTGTTTTAGTTATTTTTCTTTCTTTGTTGAGACAAAATATCCAACACTCAAAATTAAGGAAGAAAGGTTTATTTAGCTTACAGTCTGTGGAGGTTTCATTCTATAATCAGTTGGCTCCAGGACACAGTGGCATGGCAAGGGGCAACAGTTCAAGGTGGCAGAAGACAGCAAAAGCAGCAAGAACCAAAAAGGAGAAGAGCAAACTTCTTTTCCTCTTTTATAGAGTAAGCAGACTACTCTCCCCCAGAGCCAGTGTAGCACTCACACGAACTCTATGCCTCCTCTTGCACAGGCTCAGGATAGTTACAAGATGAGAACTCTGGCCCCATGCTGGGTCACTTGGTTAAACTACTAAACTTTTCAAGTTGGCACAATGCATCAATAAATACACCAATTAATTTTACCCTTTCCTCATTGAATCAATAAAATTCAACCCAGAATACATCCATGACAGCACCTCTCTTTTTGTCTACTTTCTACTTTAAGTGCATTACAATAACAATTTGTTTTTCATCTATATCGTAGCATTACCACTTGATAAATTTTTATTTTGAACAGACTCTATAATGGTTAATGACAGAGGCTGTCACCCAACTTTTGGTACTGAGTTTATGTTAGATGGAATAATTGCTCTTCCTATCCATATCCTAGTAATTATGTTATGCTACATGGCAAAAGGGAATTAAGGAACAGAAATAAGATCACTAACTGATAGCTCTTAAACAATGGAGATTACCTTGGATTATCTGGATGGGTTCACTATAAATAAAATGTACTTTTATTTGGAAAAAGGAGGCAACCCAAATGTGAAAAGGACTCCATCAGAGTGATTTTGAAGACTCTGGCTGAGAATTTGAGTAAGGAATGTGGGTATCCTCTAAAGAGCTGAATATGCAAGGAAACATTTTTTTAGAGCCTGCATAAAATAATGCAGCTGTGAAAACATCTAGATTTTATTTCAGGAAAACCCATTTTGCACTGCTAATTTAGGAGCTGTTAAGATAATAATTTGTGTTTTTTAAAGTTTTGTGGTAAATTGTTAAACAGCTGTAGTAAATGAACTTAGTGTTCATTTGATTATCTCATTGGTTTAGAAAAATGTAGATAGATTATTTAGGGATAGACAGATAGATAGATAGATAGATAGATAGATAGATAGATAGATAGAGATAGAGATACAGATGAAAAATAGCTCTACACAACTACTGCATATCTCTGTATGAATAACGTTGTCTTTAATTTTTCTAGTTTTATAAATGCCAAATTATATAAAAGGAGCAGGATATGAGAGATAATATATAGAAATATAAGAATCAAGTGTGGAAATGCTTATAAATACAACTGATAATGGTTGTTTTAAAATTATAATTAGAGTGTCATACTGCATGAACAACAAATACATATACCACACAATATAGAAAAGAATAGTGATGTGAAATTCAGTCACATGTTATTTTCACAGTGACTCTTTTTGATTCTTAACCAGAAAATCCATTACAGACCTGAGATTTACCAAAGATATGACTGAACCATATTTGCCTTCATCAGGTAGTTAAAAAGAAAAAACCCCAATAAACATAGGTCAGTCCCTGGTATTAAAATCACTTTTCGAGGCCCAATACAGTCCCTCTATGTTAGTTTTGATAGTCATCTAGACTGAGAAAAAATATATAGCCCCAAATTGTTTTTGTCTTGAAGGATAAGGAAAAGTTGTACCCACATCACAGTTTGGGGCTGGTGTTCAGTACAGTGGGGCAGCACTTCTCCACATAGTCTTTCAGGGATCCAGCATGACCATTCTTTACTTTCTTCAACATGTGGCTCTAAATGTTCTTATTGTGTTCAAATTTAAACTCACCAGAAAGCATGAAGAATAATATGGAAAAGGTTTTTATATTCGGCTTCAAATAACATAAATCTACTTCCTCTGGAGGGAACTTGGGACATACACTGTATCAGTCAGTTTTGCATTGCTGGAAAAACAAAATACCTGACATTTGTAATTTAAAGGCAGAGAATCTCACAGTTTCAGAAGTTTTGGTCGATGTTTGGTAGGCACTCTGCCTCCAAAGCAGAAACATCATGGCAGCAGGGTGTAGTGTAGCAGAGCTACTCACTTCATGGCTGCTAGAAAACAGCACAGGATAAAAGAGCCAGAGAGGCAGGTTTAGGAACTTATTGTATAAATTCCCAAGATCACGCCCCAGATCTCACCTAGACACACACCATAGTGTGCTTTACTATGTGTCAAGCTAATCAAGTTAACAATCAAGATCAGCTATGACAGGCACCACGACACACCAGGGAGCCTGAAACACACAGTCTATCCTGAGCCCACAAAGAAGGAAGACTGCATTATGGATAGGTAGAGATCTCATACATATCCTTAGAGATCACTTGCTATCCGTAATGAAGACTGGGGAGATCAGGGCATGACGTAAACAAGTTGAAAGTTGAGAAAGTTTTAAAACCTATTTTGAGAAGAATGAGATGGAACTAATCATCTCTGACATTGATCTGGAGAGTTTTAAGATATTTAGGGGAAAAATTTCTACCAATTTTTAGCAAAAGTCTCTAAGTAATCAATCTGTGAAGAATCAGGTTTTCTTTTCAAAAGAACATGTCCTTAGTGGAAACTGAAAGTGGGATGAACACAGATGCATAGAATTAGGTCAGGTTCCCTACCATCCTACAGACACCCTTTAGAGGTCACCTGTCCCTTGATTTAAAAGAGTTACCTCTGGCAGAGGCAGACATAAAAGAAGGTAAGAACTCTATTTTCTCTGTTCCTATACAAATGAAAACAATCCAACATTGCCGATGGTGGTCAAGAAGAGGTGATAAGGAACATTTGGCTTACAGTTATGCCTCCCTCATGAAACTATCTGTATTTGTTCAGTTTTTTAGAAATTCTGCCCATTGATGATTCCCTTTTGTTGTTAACTACTGGCTTCAATTGAAAAGTTCCTCTATCTGATAATTTACAGTCAAAACAAGCTTGGGAAATGGAGATCTCAACACTGATCTAGGTTGAAGAATGAGGACCTCAAGCATTAAAGATTTCCATGGATATTGAAAGTCACAATACTATGGAAGAAGAACAATGTTTCAGGAATTTGTAGCTATTAAGACTCAGAGGAAAACCAAACAAATTCACTTTAGGTAAGTGGAAACAGCAGGTTACAAAGATCAGGGGCACCAACAAGATGATAACAGCAATACTTTGAGCAGATTTGACTTGGATGTGGGCAAATGAAAGTGCAGTCATGCTGAAAACAATGGTCTAGAGAAGCACTTTGATCATGTCTGAGAGAGTGTGGATGTCAGAATGACATTATGTTTTGGCATTTAAGAGAAATTTTACAATAAATTATATCTTTCTACTGTGAATCATCTAAGCAAATTACTATTCTGCTAACATCTATCTAAATTTAGTATCTCTGGGAAAAGGGTGAAAAGTCAGAACATTAAAAGAGTTTGGAGTCAGAATAAAATATAGAAGTTATCAAAAATATAGGGGGGAAGCTTAGTTGTACTGAAGTCAAGTCCTATGTACATGATACCACCCCTAACCTCAAGATGTTTACATCAA
This sequence comes from Dasyprocta punctata, assembly GCA_004363535.1. Taxonomy (NCBI): domain Eukaryota; kingdom Metazoa; phylum Chordata; class Mammalia; order Rodentia; family Dasyproctidae; genus Dasyprocta; species Dasyprocta punctata. The sequence goes on along the minus strand of RJWM01002566.1, from coordinate 100,767 downwards.
TCATGGCATGTTTTAAAAAGGAGTCTATGTGAAGTGATTAATTGAATATGTTCTTATCAGGATTTTTTTTATTTGTTTGTTTGTTTGTTTGTTTCCTTTGCTTGGAAATGTCTTTATTCACTACAGACCCATTCTCAAGGATTAGGGGAATAGAGCCAACTCAGCTTTTAATGTGAGATCTTTGTAACTAGATATTTAAGGTTAGTTAGTTATTCATCAAATTGTTCCTCTTTTCCTCTTAAGCAGGTAGCTACTTTTCCCAGCAACTCTTGCAGTTAGGTGCAGCTTCACTGATTTCTGGTTAATAAAATGGTATTGTATGCTTGTGTGACAGTTCTAAGCCTGGAAGACTTCCGGCTAGATCATTCATGGTCATTCCTTCCTCACTGACTAGCAAGGGGCAGAATTGCAAAAGTGAACCTTGAGGCCCTAGGAAATGGCAAAGTCCCTATGTGAAAGGATCCTGAGTTGCTGAAAAGTGTCAGTTCTTAGCCTCAATAATCTGCACTGAACTGTAACATTTATGAAATAAAACCCAGCCTTTCTCATATTAATCCACAAGATGCTTTCATTGCCTAGTACGATTGGTTATTCTAAAAAATATGCGTGTATCTCTTAAAGATACTGTGTGATGATCCACTGAGGTCACTTCCTTTATAGTTATGAAAACACATAATTTAAACATACTTATTTGAAGCACATCTTAAAATATGTACCTGAAAAAATGACAACTGAAAATGCTGCACATATGTATAATAAATATTATTTGAGAAAAAAGCTATTTGAGGATTTTGATACTTTTAATGCATGTCTCCTGAAATTATCTTCAAATTTGATTTTTCACAGTACTAAAAAGAAATGAAAAATCACTTGTTTTGGGAATAGAATGAAATGAAATATACATGCTACCCAAAGTTACTTAAATTAATGCACATTCTTATATGTAACTGGAAATGGAGGAGACCCCATGTCAGCTTTTGCAATCTGTGAGTTCTCTCAGATGAAGTACATGCTGTGAAAGAGAATTACAAAGGAAATGACAAGAGCATATGTTTGCTTAAGATGATTGTAGATGTATCTGAAAGCATCAAAACACACACTATGCAAGTTATCAACAGACAGGTAGGTTGTGGCCAACCTTCAGAACTGCACTGGTAGACAGAGTTGGTCTCTCCAAGAGTTATCTCATCATATTCAATAATAATAAAAGGAAGTAATCTACCTTCTTTGCCACTTAACTTAGTCTCGATCATCATATGCATAAATAAAAATGCGGGTATATTTCAGTCCAGGGAATTCCTCTTTACTATTTGAGATACAAAACCGAGTCCCAAATTGTGATGCTCAAGCCCCAGATTGTGACTCCAAAGTCTCACAGATAGCAGCAGAAGATTCTGTTTGTCCCTTCCAAGACTTATTCCAACCTGGTTAAAGGATCCAGAATCTGTATGTTGCTCCGTAGTAAGGCTGTCAGTGGGGAAAATATAGAAGAATCAACTCTGGCTCACCACTAATCTAATGTACTGACGACAGCAGAAGGTCCACTGGCTTCCAGTAGAGAAAGGGAATGACTTGGAAGTTAAGAAAATCAACAAGTAAGGCACACACAGCCAATTACCAGGTGGAACATTTAAGTATACCTGTCTGAACCTCATTTTCTTCATCCATTCAGTGAAAAATAATACTTTCTCATAGCACTTTTGTAAGAAGTAATATAATTAATACATGTAAAATTCTTTCAAAAGAGTGCCTGATGCATAGTAGATTTTTTGGCCACTATCATAATCATTATCATTTATGAATCACAATGGAAAAATGGAGAAGACAGGCCAGTGTCCGGTTACAGTGGCCTGTTCTCTGGTTCTCTGAGGGTAGCCAGGCTCCCACTTTAGTGACTTGTGACCAGATTGACCAAGATATTCAGAATCGACAGTTTGTTGACACTCTAACTCACACACTTTCACAGAAATAGGAATACAGACTCCAAAGGGCATGTCATATCTCTGCACATATGTTAATGACCAGTTCCTTCCTGTGGCCACTGCTCTGAGGTGTGGGGCAGCTCCCAGACAAGTCAGTCCCAATCCTCCACATGACCAGCTCTGTCTTTCTTTCTCCTGGCCCAGAACCAAGGCTTGTGCCAAGGGCCTATTGTTGTGACCTTTCTGAAATTTCTATAAGCAGTTGATAACCTTTCCTTGCTACTAGGCCTGAGTTTACTTTAATTTGAAACACGGTAAGGGAGTCAGAAAGTTTCTAGCCCTACTCTCCGGGAAAACCTTTAGATATTTCATAAAAGTTGGTATATCTGAATGCAGAGATAAAATGAAATATCTGACTTCAGAGACAAAGATGAAAAACGTAAAGAAATACTCAATATCACTAATCATTTAGAAGTGCACAACACCCAGTCTACTGGTTTGCAGTGGAAAAAGAGAAAAGTTTCCCTTGCAGAGCAGTAATGTTGCAAACAGAGAAAGCGCCCTAGACTTTAGGAACCCCAGTAGATGCTTTGTACATTTCTCTGTTGTCTTCCTCACTTTGAAAAAGCCAAACAAGGAGTTAAAGGAAGAACTGCACAAAAGCAATCCGCCACACCTGTTTTACAGAGGTTGTCATTTTACACAAATCTACAAACAAGACAACAAAACCACACGGTGTCTTTGGAAAACATTCTAAAATGAGAGAAAAGCCCTTGAATCTAAAAAGACAGAGACAGAGAAGATCTTTGAAAATGTCTCAGTAGAGGAGCTAGGCAAACATCTCAGAAACTGACAAACTCAACAGGAACCCAGATGGAACAGGATTAGCGAGGTAGATGCGCACCACCCAGGAAGGCTCACGGCTGGCTTCTGAGCACCGTGTGATGGGGTGCCTGGCTGCCTCTCTTTTTCCCTTGTACTCAACCTGTTCCAGCCACCCTGGTCACCTCACTGCACCTTCAACATGCTGGCTGCTCTGCAGACAGAAATGTCTTTCCTGAGACAATCCCTAACCTCACCACCATACTTCCCTCAGGCCTCTGCTCATACACATCCTTTCTAGGAGAGTGTTTTGTTGACTGTTCTGCTTACATGGCAGCTGCCTTCACTCTCCATTGCTTCACACACTACCAGTCTTCACAGCGTGTGGGTGCAGTGGCAGGCTATTACGGCAATTCAGGGCCTGATTCTGTTGTCCCTTGCTGTGCTACTTTGACCACTTAATTGACTCACTCTTGACCTTGTTTTTCTCCTTTGGTATCAACTGTAGCCAAAATTATCGATGCTTCTCAGCTTGGCACTCACTATTCCTGTGCCATCAGAGGGTAACACAGTACTACAAGCACTTGAAATTTTCATTCAGAAAGCATCCTCTGGCCCTGGAGGTTTGTTCAATGTAGGTGCAGTCCTGGCTGGAAAGGCTAAGAAGTTAAAACTCTAAGAGTCAGTCTTTATACCACAAGGAGTGAGAACATAAATACCTCAGCTTCCTCTCGCCTTGAGAAGAGGTGAGGCAGTTCCATACCAGAGGTCAGCAGCTGAAGGTGCCTCACTTGCCCTCAGCCAACACCCCTTATCATGACTTTCTTCTCCTTTACTTCTCCATTTAGTTCCTCTATTCCCCTACTGGTCCTTCTTGAAATCCCTTTTCACTTACACTGATCTGCTCTCAAATGCTAGTCTCAGGGTTTGCCTCTGAATGATCCCAACAGTAACAACTGACATTATAGATAACAGGTAGGTTAATGAGTTGGTAGAAGCAAGGATATAAAATAGTATCTGGAGCACAGTAAACATTCAGCAAGTATTAATTTTAACATCTATGGTTATATCTTGATGTCAAGAGCAATGCCTGGTTAAACGTAGTTCAATGAATACTTTTTAGAATAACTAAAAAGACTATGAAAGGATGATAGTATGAAAGAAAAGGGAGGAGAAAAAGCTATGAGAAAAAAAGTTGGCCCTCTATTATAATTCACATTAGAGGACAGTAAAGTTCTAAAATTCCAGGAAAAAAAAAATCATAGTAAGAATGTAAAAACAGACTCAGAGTTTATTCCAGAATATAAACAAAGGCGACAAAAGAGTTGAGAATGACCAAAATGGATAGGGTTGCTATAGAAAACTAAGAACAAAACTCAAGCAAAAGAATTTCAGATTTCCTAAGGAAGAATTTTTTTAAATCCTCTTTAAGTATGGTAATAATGAGCAATGGAAGACTAGACCTGTTTTTTTAATAGAACATTAAAAAATAAATGTACAAATATAAAGCTATAAGTGTAATAAAAAACTAACAAGAAAATCTATTAAAGGTTTATTTCTACTTTTTTACATTCACTTCATAGATCCCTGCAAAAATATTGAGCATTCATCTGTCTGTATGGAGAATATTCTTTGGCCACATTTTAATTAGAGAAGTGGGTTTGTTCCTGTGCTTAGAACAAGGGAAATCTCAACAAATTCTCATACCACACCTCTGAGGTATGGGAGCCTCCAAGGACTTGGACTGTGCCAGCATCTGCTTGGTGGGCTGGATGTCTATATCGGCTTCAGCATCCGGCATGGGAAACAGTAAGCAAACAACTTTATGGCATAATTGTGTTTTCTAGGTTAAAAATACCACATTAGGCAGATACCAGGTGTTGTCCTAGTCCTAAATATAGGGATCCATTATTTTACACATGATCACCTTATTTCTCCTGTGATTTTTTTTTTTTTTTTGCTCATCCAAAATCTCAAAGAAAAGAACTCATATTCTCAAAATACCACTGAACCCCTGACAACTGACACCTAAACATGGTACAAAGAAAAAGTAAATGTCTCTCAAGGTTTGAGGGGGAAAAACGCTTTAAAGAGGAGTGCAAAAAATCTGTCTCTCTAAGTCAGCTTTCTCTTCACCAAGACACCACACCCAACACTCACTTCTTAAAGAGGGAGAGGGTGCACAGAAAAACTGATGTTACCTACTACTTACATACTTTTGAGAGTGACAGTTGGTACTGAGTTGATTTAGTTATCAAATTCACTTTTTAATTCTCACATATAACATCTCTTTGCTTGACTATAATTGGTTGATAAGCTCTATAAAATTTTGACAGATATAGCCAAAAGTTATAATTTAATTAAATCATATACGTATATTTTTAAAAATCCTTTTATAATAGAAAAGCATGCTGAAAGAACCTCGAAGAGTAGAGATTTTAGATTAACATTTCATATCATGACAAATTTCCCATTTGCAAAGAAACTTGTGAAAGTAGAAACAATAGTTTTCATTCTTCAAACCTATCTTCTGACATCCTAATGGTAAGTAACTAGAACGAGCCACCCAGAGAAAGCATTTTAATAAATCTGACTCCCCAGACACTCTCAGGAAGATGTGAAAGAATCACTGGATATCCTGAGAATGGTTGCATAACTCAGTTAAGACTAGGCCCAAATTCAAACTGAATATTTACCCTGGGGCTTGAGTCATTTTGAAGTTTGAAGAATGGCTTTATGGGTTTTCTGATTTCCATTTTCCACCAGCTCACTTTTATTTCTTTGATCTTCAATTTCTAAACTTTCTATAAGAAGAGATTGAAGGAATATTGGCTAAATATTCCCAGTGGTAGTAAAGAGAAGAGGAAAAAAGCTCCTTTCAGAAATTATCTATTTTAACTCAGGCTTTCTCTGACATTTTATTACCAGTGTGAACTATTTCTGTGCAACCGAAGTCTCCTACTTATGATTTCTTTATTTAATATAGTCTCTTATTCCACAATATCACCAGTAATAAGTCACTAGCAGAAAATGCTCAAATATGGGTTAGAATGCTGTCTTACTAGGACTCTAATCATCATTACAATGACTATGGAATTGTTGATAAATACATATATGTATCCATATGCATTTTAAATATAAACATTCACCTGAAACAACAAAAATATATTATTTTCTCTTTCTAATTTTCTATGGCATCTAGAAAATTCTTATAAATAGAAAATGTGTGATCAGTTCTATTATTTTTATTATTAGGAATAGGATTTTTAATAAGGCATTTTTCTCACTGCAATTATGTAAAGGTTACCTCTAAATAAAAGATATTATACATTTTATATTTGGGGGATCTACATCACTTTGATATTAGTACTGCTTTGAGATATAAAATGTCTAGAAAACTAACATATTGCCTAATGCTCAGAGTAAAAATGCCACCAACATCCTATTTAGTTAAATGTATCACAAGTTACTCCTTAAATACAGTCATTAAATTAAGTCTGTAGGCACAACAAATATGATCATATGTTCATTCACCATATTACGTGTTTAATATAATTTTAAGTAAGCTAATAATTTAACCTAAGAAACTGAAAGACTGCAGGCAGGTTATTAAGGATGATAAAGGACCAGTTGTAAAAGAACATCTGTTGTAAAAACTAAAAGATCCATTGAGAAAACTAAGAAATTATGTAATTAAGTGTTCTATATCCATTCAGAGCAATAGCAAATATCTCTAAGTCATCAAAGAAAAATTGAAAGTACCCAATTAGCAAATTTTTTCCATTCTTTTGAATTTTGCATTGAGTGAATTTTCTGATGAGCACTATTAGTAAAAACTGTCATTATCCTGACAGGAAGATATTTTAATGAAATCATCTTCTCTAGCTACAATCACCTGAAGCAGGGAAGAAAAATATTATCTGTTTTTTCAAAAATATTAATATAGAATGGAAAGAATTTTATAAGTCAGCCTGAGAAAATTACCCATGTTTTTACAGTCTATGTGAGTCAGATGACAATATAAACAAATATGTTAAAGCATATCTGCACATGAAAACAGAAGTATGAGGAAAATATCTTCCTTTTATCATTACCTTTTAAAAAAGATACTTTCTATTAGATCACTTTCTTCTGAGTCAAAATTTCAAGGAATGTAAATAGGAATATTGCAAAGAATACTTTAGAAACGAAGAATCATCAGTTTATTTCAAAGATGTATCCAAACTAAGCCCATTACTTTAAATCATCTTAGTGATTGTCTTTCTTTTTCTTCTTCACTGACTCACTGATAAAGAAGAGCAATACTCTTTCTGATAAAAACACTACAATTGTTAAAGGACATTTTATAACTGGTTAATTTGTTTTAATGGAAGTTGTTATAAAAGGATGTCTAGCAAAGCATGGATTTTTCTTGCTTTTAGTTCATTTCCTACCTCATAAAGTACTTCATGAGGTATTTTTTACACTTCATACATGAAATTTGTAACATAAGAGTGTCAGGTTATATTTTGGCAATGTCTCTTCATAATAAAAAAATTACTTGATAGAAAAAATACAAAAGGGAAATATGGGCCTATGTCTCATTTATAAATGAGTGCAAAATCTCTCAATAGATTCTTAATATTAAATAATAAAAAATCTGGCATTATGTTAAAAGAACAATATACCACATCTCAGGAGTACATATTCTGCAAATAAAGTATATTTTGACATTAGAAAATAATGGTTTAATAAATGAATTAATGAGTTGAAAAAAAAATGCCTCAGATTTTTATTAGAAAATTTTTAGCATTATCAGCAGTAGCTATTAGACATCAAGGACAAATTATACAAAGTTGTGATGAGGATTATGTCAGAACAAGGATGGATGCAGAGCACCACAGCTGGTATTCCAAGTCATGCTGATGTCTTAACCAATGCAATAAGGCAAGTAAAAGGAATAAGTGGTGAATATATGGATGGAGAAACAAAATTCTCCTTACTTTACATATGACTGGCTACATGGAAAATAATTAAATCATTTGAAATTCCATTATAACTAGTTACTAAAAAAAAGTGCTACTTAAAATTCTAATTTTAAAAACATTAATAACTTTCCAACATACCTACAATTATTACTTTAAAATATGATTGGAAATATTCCATAATAATAACATTTGAAAATTTAAAATCCTCATGAAGCTAATTAGAATTTGTCAGAATGGTATTAAAAATGATAATGTATTACCGATAGTCACACATGAGTTGAATAAATAATACATAGAAATCACTGCCTTGTGCGAGGGAACTCTCCAAGGTGATCTAAAAATTTAGCCTAGTTCTAAAAAATGGTTCTAATTTAGCTTGAAGAAAAATTTTGTAAGATATACCTAAAAGTATAAGAAAAAATCAATAAAATTTTGAAATCTGTACTAATGGTGGTAACTTGTCTTGGTAAATATTAACATATATTATATAATTATAATATTCAAAAGTGCTGTACCAGCACAAAAATGGCTTCTCAGACTGAATACAAAATTAAATAAAGGATCCAGAAAATATAATAATATGGTAGATCATTTAACTGGCATTTAAAATTGTAAAACATACAATGTTACAACCATTGTCAAACTCCAATCATCTCATTTTGTAAACCTATAATGTTACAGTATTGGATTTGTTGTTGTTGTTGTTTATTGGTCCTTTTAGCTTTTTGTTTCTCTTTTCTGTGACCATTGTTTCATTTTCTACTGGCTTTATTCCGAACTATTTTGTTTGATTATACTAGGCCTGATGATATGGGCAGTTATTTTAAAGACAGTAAGAGATATTCCAAGGGGAAAGGAGGAAAGAAGGAAGGGAAAAGGAAAAAGACACAAATTTATGAAAAGGTGTACATAAGATAGTTAAAATGACTATATTATTAAATGTATTAACTATTGAAAAAGAACAGTTAATACTCAAATGATTTGATCAATTTTGCATGTCTATATCTGTTAATTTGAACACCTTTGAAGACAACGATACGCAATTTTACAACTACTGTCAAGTGCCAACCATCTCGTTTTGTAAACCTATAATGTTATCGTATCAGATTTGTCACTGTTGTTTGTCTGTCTCTTTTGCTTTTTGTTTCTCTTTTCTGTGTCCATTTTCTCTTAAATAAAAAAAAATTGACAGTCATTTCTATAAATAAAATTACATATCAGTTATCTAGATATTTGAAAGTAAGTTATCCATTAAGGATCTTATCAAATCAAGATTTTATAAAATAAAGACAAACATGGTGCTGCACACCTGTAATCCCAGCACTAGGGAGGCTGAGGCAGGAGGATTGCTGCAGGTTTGCAACTAGCCTGGACTGCATAGAAAGTTCAAAACCAGCCTGAACTACATAGTGAGACCCTGTCTCAAAAAAAAAAAAATAATAATGACAAAGTAAAAGCAAATAAGATAATAAAGTATGGATAGGAGAAAACAAGGAGTACATCTCTTGCAAATGTGAAGGGGTTGAGAAGAATGAGCACAGAGGAAAGGAAGAGAAAAATAGAAAGTAATTAGAATTAAGATATGCCATGTGCAGGAAGCCAATAACCTCAATGAATGTAAATATTGTATGTCATAAACATGAGCTAAGAATTGTAACAGCAACAAGAATGAAAATGGGCAAGGGGGGTTTAGAGGTGCAGAGAGGAAGGTGGGTGGGAAGAAGAAGGAGGCTAAAAAAAGAAACTCCGTATTATATACATGCACCTTCTTCCTAACATGAGTGTAAACATCATGTACTGCAAACATGTGCTGATAAAAAAGAAGCTAATGTTTTAGTTCAAGAATCAAAGTGTGAACAGGACGTAACAAAAAACATAAACTCATCATACATGAGTAAAGCAGAGGGATTTACTGACATCTGCATTCCTAGAGGCGGTGATGGGGAAAGGGAAGATATTTTGCATCAGGGAAGTAAAGCATCATATTCGGCAGTCAGTTCTCAAGGCAGAGATTGCTCTACGTCAGCTGGGGAATATTGGAGGAAACAGCAATGGGGTGAAAGTAGTCATCGCAGGGAAGGCAGCTTGAGGACGAAGGCCGTGGCCACCTCTCTTAATCAAAGGACCAATAGCATTGCAGCAGCTGAAGCCAGCGGGTGAGACACAGAAATGGTGGAGATCAGAAGACACGTTTGTTCCGCTGAGTGCGAGTGCTCTTGCCTGGGTTTCTGTCGGATCAGAAAAAAGAGCGGAAGACGGCCAACTCCGCTTCATAGAGTTAGAGAAGCCACACTTCCTGCAGGTAACCAGTCACAGACTAGCCAAAGAAGCACAAGTGATGTGGTCCTCTGAAATTGCTTCTACGAAATCTAACTACGTTCTTGTAATTCAAATACAATATTCACCTTAATTCAAATGATTTTATTATAATATTTGCATCATTTGACTTCAAATTTGAGGCACTCAGATTCTAAATACTTTAGCAGAGAGCCTAAAGTACAATAAGATAAACACCTTTAAAAGAAAGGTAATACTTTGGTGAATCTGGGGCTTTCACAGTACATTTTCCATGTTACTGCTAACATGTTTCTCAGTATAACATGTCCCCAGGTATAGAGAAAAAACCTGGTGGGTGCATCGTCATCATTTCATTACATTGATTTAGGGAAGTAACACCAAATATGAAAAGGTAAACTATAATAAATTTCTACAACACCTAGAGACAAAGAGTTGATGTACTTGTTATAAGAGAGATCCACGCAAGTTCACAGGAAGCAGGGGACTCTCACCCAAAACAGGCCAAGTAATGAACAAGTTATTTACAAAAGGATAAGTGAAATTGCCTAATTACTACATCAATATGGTCAAGTTCATTAGAAATCAAAGACACACAAATTAAAAACAAAAAGCAAATTTCAACTTTGGTACTGATAAAGATGAAACATAATAAAGTTCAGTTTTAGTGCCTATATGGGAAGATAAGCAAACTTACCCAGTACTACAATGTGCAAATATGAAGAGCAGCATGATAATATTGATCAAGAATCTTAAAGGCAACAAGTACATGTGTAAGATTTTTTTTCTAAGAAAATAATTGAACAATTGTTATCATCGTCTTTATACACAGAGGACAACATGTTATTACCAAGATTCTGATGAATTATTTATTTTTTCAGAATGAAAAGCTATTTGATATTCTAAAGACCTTGTCCTCGCAGTACACCAAAATCAAGTAAACACAAAGATTTTTTAAATGGCACCCACAATTCAAAAGCTGTAATCACAAGTACAAAGAGAAGCACAGAATGGAAGAGGCAGATGGAGACAATGTGAGCCCCATTTGTGCACCTGTGGGGAATGGGTGTTCCGGGACACTAAAAAGCTATAAGCAGAAAGCAGGACACCTGGTCACTAACCATCATTCTTTCCATGGATGAGAATAAAGCCTTGCTAATGTTAAATTCAAGAACCAGAAGATCCCAATATTTGTATACAATACCTTAAACAGCAGTGCACACATTGTTAATGTTAAGCTCTTCCAGAAGGCTGATGTAAATTCTGGATACAAAAGACTCATGGCTCAGCACAAATTGAATATTTTCCCTCATCAAATACCACTCTACTCCATGTAGGCAATATCAGCAGCACTTTTGTGATCTATTCCAGAATCAAAGGCCAAGAAATCCTTCAATAAAATGTGCTGCATTAAATTAGAAACTTAACCTAGCTTACAACACGTGTACATATGTAAGTCTTTTCTCACTAATTGGAATGTGTACACATACTGAAATTCTAGCTTATTTTCAATTCTTCAAAGTATGTGCAAACATAACCCACCAAAATAAAGTTCCAAATGTCCTAGATTTCGTAAATATGACCTTCTGAACCACGCAAAAGCATTGCCATTTATCGTGCTTGATATATTCAGGGTATCTTGTTATTTGTACAGTATCATTCATTAATTATGTGTGTGTCAATGTTATGAGTCTATAATTGCAATCTGGACATTTTTTGTGTCCCTCTCATATTTAAGAGGAAAGTGCTTTTAATATTTCTAACCTTTAATACTATTTATCCTCTGAGGCTACATGATATCAGAATATTTTACTAGATATTGGAAATTGCAGACAATTACTACCCTAAGTAGCCATTCTATGTGAAGTAAAATACGCTTATATATGTAAGCACCTAAAAATTTGTCTCACAGGAAAATCTTTCAATCAATATTGCTAGCATTACATTAATGTGGTCAAGTTTATTAAATATTCAGTCATATCCCAACCAAGTACCTTTGCAATAAGTTGTAGATCTTCTCACTTTCTCCCTAAGGATAAACTCTTACATAATATTAAATTTAACATTTGTCTTAAAATTCATTAGCATATAATTTTTCCATTCTCTTCCTGAGTAATGGCCAATATTAGAAACAGTCATTTCAAAAGCTCATTAATTAAGTTTTCATTCATTTAGCAACCAGTTATTGAACACTACTCAGTTAAATCCTGCATGAACCCCTGAGAATATAAAGTCAAATAAGTCATGCCTCCTGCCTTCAGGAAAATTATGACCTAGTGTAGGAGTAGGCGAGTAAATTAGTAAATAAATTGCAATAGACTACGTGCAGCCTACTGGCTAAGGGGAATGCAGGTGGAGCAGGGAAATCAGTAACACTACTGAGGATGGTCTCAAGTCTTGGAAAGTTTTCTACATGTGACCCTTCAACCAAGATATGAGCAATGTGAAAGAGAAGATAACATGTCGAAGAAATACGCAGAGAAAAATATAAGGTATAAATCATCACAAAAGTTATAGCATGATCCATTTACAGAACCACTTGTCCAGAGATAAGGGTGTATGTAGTAAAAACACAGAAAAATAAGAACTAAGTCAGAGAACTGGGTCATGACACTGGAAACCATATAAAGCCATTTCTTGATTTTAAACAAAAGGAAAATGTAATGATACAAGTGTTTTAAAAGCTAGTCCTCTAGTTGCTATATGGAAGTCACATTGAAAAAGTCAACTAGAGAAAGGAAATGCAAAGCTACTGCAGTAATCCAAGCAAGAAAATTTAGGGCGGATGTGGTGGCACATGTCTGTAATCTTAGCATTCAGGAGGCTGAGACAGGAGGATTGCTGTGACAAGGCTAACCTCTAACTTTTGCTACAAAGTGAGTTCAAGGCCATCTTGAACTGCATACTGAAACCCTGTCAAGAAAGAAAGAAGGAAAAAAAGAAAGAAAGAAAGAAAGAAAGAGAGAGAGAGAGAGAGAGAGAGAGAGAAGAAAAGAAAAGAAAGAAAATAGTTTCAAAGTAGAAGTGATCTAGTGGAGAACAGATTTGGAATGTATTTGTGTACTGCTAAAATACTAAGGATAGGAATCTAAACTCATTCTGACTGCTGACTTGGAGAACCAGGTGGATGCTTTTAACTCACTAAGATTAGAAACTGAAGAGAATGAGTAGATGTGGAGTGGGTTGGTAAACCTAATTTTGAACTTGGTAAGTTTAATAATCAAGCAGGTCAATGCAGGCTGTAGTTTGATGAGCAGAAATTCTAGTTCAAAGATATAAAAACATCTGTTATAGAAAAGCAAGTTGAATCCATGATTACCAGAGTGGAAACAAGGCATAAGGAAGGATGGAGAAAGCAACAGAGAGTCTTGAGAAATTCTAGATTAAAGAGGGAGCGGTAGGAATGGTACAAGTATTGATATCTGGAGGTGTAACAGCCCTCATCATTCTTATCCCTTCTTTCCTTTCTCTTTTCCCTCATCCTGTATCTAGTTCTTTTTTGCTTGTTTTGTTTATTATTTGTTCATTTTTTGAGACAAGGTCTTGTATTACAGATCAGGCTAGCCTTGGACTAACTATGTAGCCCAAGCTGGCTTTTTTTTTAATTAAGTTTATCACATTCATCATAGGAAATTTGTACCTACCTGTGCATGATACACCTAGATTTGTCCTTTTTCTGTTCCATTACCCTCCCCTCCCTTCAAAACCTCTTCGCCTCCTTATTTACAAAGTTTTGTTTCCATTTTATCTTTTTTTCTCATTTTTTTCTTTTCCCTTCCTTCCTGTTGCCTCCTCCCACCCCAGTTCCCCTTTCCTTTTGAACAATTTCTTCCCACCTAACCATATGTCTTGTACAATTTGGTTCTCATTTGCACTTTCCGTTTCTCACACCAGGGAGACAACGCAATATTTACACATGTGTGTCTGACTTAAGAGTACGGTCTCAAGTTCTATCCATTTAGCTATAAATGTCTCAACTTTATCCTTCTTTTTGACTGAGTAGGACCCCATTGTATTAAAAAAAAAGAGCCACAATCCTTTTTATCCATTCATCAGTTGATGGGCACTTGGGTTGTTTCCAAGAATTAACTATTACAAACTGCAACTATAAACTTCGGTGGGTGTATATCGCTGTAGCATGATGTTTTTAATTCTTTTGGGGAAATACCAAGAAGGGGAATAGCGGGTCAAATGAGACTTCTAATCCTAGTTTTTTGAGGACTCTCCACACTGATTTCCACAGTGGTTGCATGAGTATGCACTCCCACCAACAGTGGAGAAAAGTTCCTTTTTCCCCACAGACCTGTTCACATTTGTTAGTGATTGATTTTTTGACATTAGCCTTTCTCTCTAGAGTGTGATACAATCTTAGTACTGTTTTAATTTACATCTCTTGAATGATTTGTGATTCTGAACATTTTTTTCATATATTTATTTGTCATTTGTACTCCATCTGAGAAGGGTGTATGCATTTCAGATGCCCAATTTTAGATTGGGTCTTTGAATTCAGGGGGTCTGGTTTTTTTTTCAGTTCTTTAAATGTTTTAGATATTAGTCCTTTGTCCAAAGAGCAACTGACTAAATTGTCTTTTCACTCTGTTGGTGATTTTCTGTAAAAAGGCTTTTTAATAAAATTAGATTCCAGTTGTTGTTTCTTTTTTTTAATTTGCAAGTGAAGATGACTTGAAACTTTATTACAGCATATGCCAAGACATATGCTAGGCACAAAGCATTCAAAAATGAAAAAGACAAGCCAGGAATGATGGCACATACCTGTGGCCCTAGCACTAGAAAGGGTGAGTCATGGGGATCGCCTAGATTGTAGGCCAGCCTGGCTATATAACAAGGCAATCTCAAAAAACAAAGAAACACAAAAGAAAAGGGCATAAACCACCCTTAAGAGACTTACAGGTAAAATTCCAAGTGAGGACTGATTCTCCTGCCTCAATTAGTAGTTTCAAGAATTTTTCTTAAGAGCTGCTCACGATAGCTCAGTGCTCAGGATTGAATTCAGGAACTCACACGTCGCCAGTTGTTCAGTGTTTCTAGTATTTCCCATGTGATCTGGGTTGTGTTCATGAAGTCTCTGTCTATATCTATGTCTTTAAGAGTTATACCTCTTTTCTCTTCTAACATATTTAGTGATTTTGTTTTAATATTGAGATCAGAAAACAACTTCCACCCCAGATTGATGTACCTTGCAAAACTATCTTTCAAAACTAATGGAGAAATAAGAAACTTTCATGACAAAGAATGACAAAAGAAATTCATGTCCATCAAACCAACTCTATGAAGCATGCTGAAAGATATTCTAGAAAGAGTTAAAAATGATCACAATTCCAAGAACACCAATAGAAAGAAACCATGAATCAGGGCAAGCAATTAAACAGAGGGGAAAGACAGGGAACCTACAGGAGGAAAACAATAGAGCAAGGACAAGCCAAATCATGTCAGTTACAACCATCAATGTAAATGGTCTCAATTCACGGGTCAAAAGAAACAGACTGGCAGAATAGCTCAAGAAACAAAATCCAACAACATTCTGTATATAAGAAACATTTAAGTCAAAAAGGAACTCACAAACTGAGGGTCAAATGATGAAAAACAATGCTCCGTGTGACAGGAACCCAGAAAAAAGCAGAAGTAGCTATCCTGTTTGCAGACAATGTGAACTTCAAACTCCCCAGAATGATCAAAGGAGATCAAGAAAGTCACTACATACTTGTTAGGGGAAAACTTCAAGAAGAAGGGACAACAATCATAAATATGCACCAAGTACAGGAGCACCCAACTATATAAAATGGACATGAAATTATCATATAAGCACTAATATAATTATAATGGGGGAACTTAATACCCCACCATCACAAATAGATAAATCAACCAAACAAAAAGTCAGCAAAGAAATATCAGAACTGAACCAAACCTGTGAACAAATGGACTCAGTAGATGTTTATAGAGTTTTCCA
Organism: Dasyprocta punctata; assembly: GCA_004363535.1. Lineage (NCBI taxonomy): Eukaryota > Metazoa > Chordata > Mammalia > Rodentia > Dasyproctidae > Dasyprocta > Dasyprocta punctata. Next base: position 84,793 of record RJWM01002566.1, on the reverse strand, counting down.
CGTACCAAGATGAGAATACACATTCTTCTCATATGTGTAGATGATGTTCTCTAAAATAGACCACATACTAGCCCATAGAACATACTTAAGTAAATGCAAAGGAAAAAATGCATATTTTCTGAACATAGTGAAATGAAATTGAAAATCAAAGGCAAAAAATCCCTTGGAAACTCTATAAACACATGGAAATTAAATAACACCCTTCTGAACAACCAATGAATCACAGATAAAATTAAAGAGGAAATTAAGCAATATCTACAATTAATTGGAAATGCCGATACAACATGCTGGAACTTATGGGGTGCAATGAAATCAGTCCTAAAATGAAAATTTATAGCGGTAAATTCTCATATCAGGAAAACAGAATGAACTCAAATAAACAACCTAAAGTTATGTTCAAACTTCTAGAAAAAGAAGAGCAAATCAAACCCAAAGCCCATATGAGGAAGAAAATGATAAAGACCGAAGCAGAAATTAATGCAACTGAGACTAAAAAAAACAATGCCAAGAATCAGTGAACTGAAGTGTTGGTTCTTCGAAAGATTAAATAAAATTGATAAGCCCTTAGCCAATACTATCAGAAAAAAGGAAAGGAAAGATTCAAACCCATTCATGTATGAATGAAGAGGGTGAAATCACTATGGATGCTGTGGAAATTCAGAAGTTCACCAGGCTGACTTTGAACTCACAGTGATTCTCCTGCCTCAGTGTCCTGGGTCTGGAATTACAAGCGTACAACTCCACGCTCAGTTTTAACACATGCAAGTCTTCCAAAATATGTTTTGACAATGTCCTTTACAAGTAGAAACAAATTTTTTGGAAATAGTTTTAATGGAATAGAAGGTAAAATTGCTCTGTTCTTTTTCTTCTCATGCCAAAAGTCCCCCAAACCCAGGAGCAGTTGCTAGAAGTTAGACTGAATACCTTAAATTTCCTTCAAAGCCATTTAGAGTTGTGTTTTTGCACGTACATGCCATACACACAAAACATAGTTTATTCAATGAGTACAAATAAATACATAATATTCCCTCCATTGTACCTTATATCTCCTTTAAGGCTATGGTGTTCTTTTCACTTGCCTGGTATTTAATACTAGCATCTTATATAAATTTTTCCCTGAAGATTTAAATCCTTGCCCTCCGTTTTCCAAGCGTAATTTTCTTTCCCTATTCCTTTATGAGGCAGTAGCAACCCTCCCACTACCTCTTCTGTATAATTTTTAGTTCTTCTTTATATTTACTTCTAAGTCTGATTTAATCTAAACTACAAATTATTGATAATTATGATGAAGTATATTTATATAACACCATTTACCTTGAAGAATCCCAAATCACGTTTCTTAACTACACATTTCTTACAAATGCCATCCACAATTAACATGCTGCTTACTTGACTCCCAAATAACAGAAATGTTTCACAAGACTTGGGATATTATCAGTCACGGAGAGGCTGCACAGAACGCCATGTCACAGACTGATATCACTTCCCACTATTAACATGAGGCCATATTTTATTCACTAAAATGTAACTCTGATCATAGCAAATTGAATTAGTTTTGTCAAAAAAGATCAATGGCCTTTTAAAAGGTCTTGAATAGAAACAGTTACTTCATACATACTTAAAATTTTTAAAAAACCCATTCTTTCTTATACTCAGCTTTTACTGCTAAGCAGGGAACTCTGCTGATCACTGACACAAAACGTGGTTCCCAAATCAAAAACAGAGACTGTGATAAACATTCCTTCTCTGACTTTAAACAAATTATTTACACTGCCGACCTTAGTTTCACTGTTTGGAAAGAATATTCTATTATTCCAGACTTAAACTCAACAACGCTTGATTTGAAAGATCGTGAAAGTATTCCAGAAGATTTCTTGACCTTCAACCACAGATTTTTTTTGGCAGTGAGGTCTTGTCCTAAAGCTTCACATTGTTTCATGTAGGCATATCAATCAACCATGAAAGTAACTTGCAATTTCAAGAAAATACAGAAGGTTAGGCATTTCCCACCAAAGAAATCCCGATCAATACTTTTTTTCAGGGGCTGGGAATGTAACTCAGTTGTATAGTACATTCTCAGCATGCACAGGGACGTAGGTTCAGTCCCTAGAACCTAAATAAATCAGATAAAATGGCAAATTAAAGCTTCTATGTGTGTGTGTGCCTGTATTTCCCTCAGTAAGGCATATAAGATATTAATAACCTAATTACACAAAATACATCATCTTATTCAAACACATTACCATATCCAAAACTGATTTTATTATGAAAATGACAATGTGAAAATGGAAAACTGGAAATGATAAATAAAACCAATGATGGCAACTCAATAATGGTCTTTTTGCTTTTTTGTTTGTTTGTTTTTGTTTTTTTGTTTTGGTACTGGGGATTGAACTCACAACCTTGTGCCTGCCAGGCAGGCACTTAAGCCACTGAGTTAAATCCCCGGCCCTTCAAAATGTTTTATAGAGACAATTATAGTGAGTATAAATTTATATTCCCTTATATGGCAAAATTTTATTTCTATAAATTGAATGAAGAAATAGTTATTCCTATTATTGGAGACATATTATATTCTAGATAATGTGTTAAATGTATTACACTATATTTGATTTATTTGTTTATTTATTTATTTATTTGAGACAGGGTTTTGCTATGTACCCCAAGCAGGCCTCAAACTCACAGTAATCCTCCTATCTCAGCATCCTGAGTGCTAGAATTACAGCCATCATGCTGTACTATATTTATCTCATGATCCTCATAGTTATTAATACAGGAGAGTCTTATACTATTAGGCATATATTCTCAGACATTTGCAAATCACTAAATTCTCAAATGTAGAGCTATTGGGGGATATTTCGGGTCTTTAAAACCACATTCATATTTGTCAATTATTTCCTGTATGTATTTTCAGTGCAACCTACATTTCAATTTGCACTGAAGTTTGATTTTCTTTGATTTGTTTAGCACAAACTAAGTATTTACTGAAACAGTTTTAGGAATCACTTTATTTAGTCTCTGCACATGGAATTGATGTTAGAACTATTCATGTTTTGGACCTGAACCAGTATGCAATTTGACATTCTCCTCCTTAGCACAACTTCTTTTTCCTAGGAACCGTCAATTTATTAGATGTCTCCCATTTCTCTTTTCCATCACTAGCATCAGTAGTTGACTTCAAGTTCTTTTTTAATACATATAAAGAAATGGAGATTTCCATAACTTTAAGAGAAAATCTGTAGAATTGATTATACCCAGTCACTAACTAAGTGAGTCAACTGCTTAAAAGTGCTCGCTTTTCTACATGTCTCAGAAACTGGAAAATTGCTCTCAGATATACAAACAGGCGAGTGGTAGGCACATAAATGACAAGGATCAATATTTAAAGGACAAAAGGAAAATGAAGCTTCAGTATAATATTCAAGTAGTATATCCTAACCACATAGCAAGGAAATGAAGGAGCCTGTCAACTAAGAGCTAATAACCTTCCAAAACCTCCTTTCTTTCATAAGGCAGCATCTCCTGGCCCACCTGGTACAGGCAGTGGTCTGTGTTCTGTTACTTTTATAAAAAGTAGTTTTATTATAGTTTTAATTAAAATAACAACAATAATAATTCTAAAAGTTGACTATTAGTCTCAGTTTGGCAACTCCACAGTTGTGAGATTGCAGTTTACTTAACCTTTTTGGTATTTAATTTCTTCATCTATGAAAATGAGCAACTTCTCATGTTTTAATGAACTGACAGGTCCTAAGACTATAAAAGCTTTTGTAAATAGATTCACTTTGGGGCAAGTCTATGTATGTAATTATGTATAAATATATGCTACAAGATAACTAATAGATTTGGGTTATTTTAAATTATTGAATTAGGTCAAATGCCCCTCAGGCAATTAGATTACAAAATTAATGTGCCTACAAAATACTAGTGCTGTAAACCATTTAAGAATGAGCTTTGTTTAATCCACAGCTAAATCATTCAGATTTAGCTTTAATTAAACTAATTCTGTTTTGCTAAAATATTTGAAGAATACACATTGAATATAAGTAGAGTTCGTTACTGAATTGTTCTGGGTCCACTCACATGTATTTCCTCTCACCTAAGAAGGGACATCATTCTTTGGCTTCACAGATTTCTCACTTGTTCCTTAGTATCTGCCTAAGTTATAATATCCCCTAGTGTTTCACAAGTCATACTATATTTAATAACCACAGATATACAGAATTCACATGCAGACAGAAGAAACTTTAAGGTACAGAAAGAAATAACTTGCCAAGTTTGTGGAGTTGGGAATGAAACCCGTGAAATCTGGTTCCATAGACCAAGTTTTTCATCACTGCACTACACTGCCTCAACCACAAAGCTTTTAGAAAACAGACTACCGGGCACGACTTAATCACCACCTGAGGCTTTGAATCAGAATTCCAGAAATGCATGTGTGTACAGGTTCCTGTATGTTAATGTGTGTGCATACAAGTTCAATGTTTTCCAAGTTGATTCTAATGAGGCTATTTTCCAATACGCAGAAATCACTAACCTTGCCCACCTAATAAAAACAAAATAAAAACTCTACTTGCAGATAAAGAAAGAAATATTCTTACAAGCCAAGCATTTGGCCTTCTGTAGGGTAAATGTCTTATAGTAGCTTTGCTTAATTCATAGATGCACATAATATGCCTGCAAGGTCCCAGAATTATATAAACATAAGCTGCCTTTTTTCTTCTTACTCTGAGACTGGAACAGGAATATTTTCTTGTATTTCTAGTCCTAAAGATGCGACAATTGAAAAGTCCTCAGGAAAACCAGCATCAAACAAGCTAAGAGCACAATGGTAGAAAAAGAACTAAGGTTTTTTGGGGGTACAACAAACACAACTTTACCATTTGTCAAAGTATAAGAATAAAGGAAAATAATTTACTTTCCATGATTTTAGATGCCCTAGTTATAAAATGACAAGGATAGGAGCCACTGACACGATGAGTTGGTGGCAATACAGCGTCTTGTCACTTGCAAAAGCTCTGCCTCCATTTTTTCCAATACTGTTTTCAGTCCTTTCCTCTTCCCTTCATATCTTCTTCCTCCATTTTTGTTCTCTTTCCCTTATAGAAAAAAAGCCTACCTCCCTTTTTCCTATTATCTATATTTTCATTTTGCTCTTTATTTATATTTTGAGTTTCTCATATATGAAAGATCATGCTTGCATGTCTAATTTGTTCCACTTAATATTAATCATATTTTCAAGGTGCATTGATTCATCTATGACTCAAGCTTATCCCTCTACATGGCAGAGTAGTCTTGCACTGCATGTGAATACCATATTTTCTTTATCCATTCATCTATTGATGGGAATTCCAAGAGTGCCAGCCTCAGGGAGATATGAAGAGAATTAAATGACATACACACTCATTGTTGCTGTTGGTGTAGTTGTTGTTGCTGCTGTTGTTGTTAGGATTGCTCCAGTAATTAAACCTTGGTAATGAAACTAGCCCATTAAAGGATTTTTCAACCCTATTTGCTCATTTTTAAACTTCATATACAGGAAGAACAGTAGGAAAAAATATCCACACTGGATATGCACCAGCAGAGAGCACCTACTATTATGAGAGAGAAAAAGCAGGGAGGGAAAGCAGCTTAAAATTTTTCAGGGCTGGAAAATCCCCCTACAACAGTGTTCTGATTCCCTAGCTTTGGGAACATCCCAGTGACTTGACTGTGGTTATTATCATTGCCCCACCTTAAACACATCTGCCACCGTTTATAAGACCAGCCTTCCCAGCCCACTGTGTCCAACTTACCACTAGTAAACTATGCCCAGTATCTTGCCTGCTGTGCCTGGATTCCTGCTCTTTCTTCTGCCTAAAATACAATTCAGAGAGCATATCCCCGCTCAATAAAATGTAACTCACTCCCTGAAGTCCTGACCAAATACTACTTCTGTGGGAATGCATCAATTCTTCTACTCTCCAAAGGACAATCATGTGTGTATACCTCTACTGTTTACCCTAGTCACTAATTCATTCTGATATACTTCAACAATTTCACTTTATGGGGCTGGATTTCATATACATTTCAAGTCCCTGAGGGAAGGGAATCTACCTAACATGTCTTTACTTTTTTTTCCTGCAGAAGGTGACCTGTTGTATTGCACATAATAGACATTCAATATAAATGTGCTGAAATTACATGTGTGCATTGGAGACTGCCATGGCCATAAATGAAGCCCAAGGCAAAACACATCTCAGTTACTAGTACATACTGTGATGCCTTTTACTCAGTATATGCTATATACTTAGTGAAAGTGTGCTCTGAAAAATAAAGCATAAAGTCTTTAATATCAGACACACAGCCTAGTCCATGACTGAGCCTGGGGCATATGTAGTAAGATTTCAGTGAAAGGATGCAGCTAATTTGCAGTTTAAAAAGCTATTCTCTCATATAAAGATATTATAGTTTAATGTACTGTAATGCAGATGCAATAAAATCTCCATCATTTTCGTTTTTAAATATTTGAAGACATACATACTAATGTCCCAGGAAAAGAGATTGATTTTCAGTGCACGTGCTGTTACAATGATCCACTTTTAATACTGTATCCTACACTGGCCTCTTGCAAGCTTTTTAAATTAGATTTTAATCACAATCATACAGTCCAAAAAAGAAAAAGAGTATATACCTGGAGTGAAAATGCTTCCATGGCTGAATGTATCTTTTTCTCTGTCTTGGTATTCTTTAAGTAAATTATGCCAAATGAAGATAATGATATTTTCATATAAAGTGATATTTCGGGCTGGGGATTTAGAACAGCGGCATAAGCACCTGCCTGGTAAGAGCGAGGTCGTGAGTTCGATCCCCGGCACCACAAAAATAAATAAATAAATAAATAAATAAAATGATACTTGAACTGCTTCTCTAAAAACAGCTTGCCTATGTGTTTCCATATTACTCTTCTTCCTCAATTATACAAAAGTCCTTGCAGAGAAATATTATTCAGAATCATGGTAGATACTTTCTAGTGATCTTGTGGAGTGAAAACCATTTTCATAATACTACTAAAATTGTATTCACCTCTTCCATTGTTTTGATATTTGCATGTTTTATCATGAAACAGGAAACGGTGCCCAACTAGACTAGTAGTCATTACATTCCTCATTGCTCCACATTTACAGTGAAGAAAAAACTGCATTTTCACTTAAGAATGGCTTTGGTGAACCAGTAAAATTTTATTGATTTCTAAAATCTTGATGTTTAAATTTAAAATTTCTCAACATTCCATGCCATTAAACATAGAGTACATGTGAAGCACTGCTGTTACAGACCTAAGGGACCACCTGTATGACTTGGGTGGGTACTGAGCTGGGCATCCTTTTAATGGCACATTATATTTTATTTGGAAAAAAATAACAGATAAGCTATGATTATTAAAATTTTGGTATTTGAAATCTTTTTCTCAAAATGAACCAAGTGAACTTGTAAGCTCAAGAAAAATGGGCAGAAATTTTGCCAGTGATAAAATGTGGGCTTCCAAGTGAAAATTAGTATTTGGAAAACTTACATTGTCCTCAAATTGAATCAGGTTTTTCTGATCAGACTTTTTGAACTACAGTGATGGGGGATATTTAAAAAGTATATTTTTATTATTTAATAAAGTATCCCAAGGTTTGAAAGAGATGCCTAACTCAATAATTCAATATTTTATAAATATTTTGAAAGCTTCCATGATTAAAAGAGCTATTCAAAGCACAGTGCAAATCAATGGATTTTAAATTAATGGGCTTATCTTCAAATTCTATGCTGAAATTTTATAAAATAATGTGTTAGGTTTGATATAGTATCAAAGATTATCTGAAAAGTTACTAAAATGCTCTTATCTTACAGCATATCTACATGAGGTCAGGTTTTCTTTCAGTTTTTCTTTACAATCCTTACCTGTAACACAATAAGACCTACAACAAATCAAATGTGTGGAAGATGTGAGAACGCAAATTATCTTCGACTAATCCAGACATTACAGAGGTTTGTAAAGTGTAATGCAGAACTTCTCCATTCACAGGTTTTTTATTGTTGGGTATTTTATTATAATATTATTTACTTTAGTGCAATCAATTCATGGTGGTTATTTTTAATGAATTAAATATCTTATATTTTTCTCATTCGTAATTTCTTATGTAAATAATCAATATGTATAATGAATGCAAACAAAATCTTTTATGAATCCTTAATGATTCTTAGATGTGAAAGTGTAAAATCTTTGAGAACTGCTGATTTTGAAGACATATGTTAGGACTGTCCATCATTTAATAAGAAAAAGACAAATTCTCTTGCAATGCTCTTTTTTATTTTGTTTGGTTTGGTTCCTCATCTATACAGGGTCAAAGATCTATGTGTCATTTATTTAACAACTGTTTCTCAGCCTTAATTATAGGTCGCGTAGTAAAAGAAACCAAACATATAAGACACAGATCTTTCATCAGTGTATTTAGAGCTTCCAGTGTTAATCACATAAGGTCACTTTAATATATTTACTCCCATTTCAGTTGTGTATGAGTGTGTGTTTGTGTGTGTGTGTGTCTAATTACCTCCAAGCCTAAATATTTTCACCTCAGTGTTCCACAAAGAGCTATAGTAGATTAAAGACTGAACTTGTTCACTCAATTGTATATGTTCAATTAATAGCAATTTCATTCCTTATACTCTAGGGGATTTTTCCTAATAAAAACACCAGGAATAATATACAAATATCTCACTTTTTCTTTTGTAATGATAAATTGTAGCTGTAAAATGTCATTCTTTTTATACATTCTACAACACAACTTCTACTTGTAAACCATTCTCCTTAACTCACGTCTATTGAATTTCTTGTACACTGTGTTTTCACAGATTGTTTCTCATACGCTATTTTTGTCTTTGTCCAAAGGTTATATGCCATTCACAATTAAAAAATACAGAATCACACTGAGTGTGAGTGCATATTCCACTTTGTAACTCATAAGCACTTCAGAAACAGTGTAGACTAAATTTACATCTTCTTAACATTATTCTATTGATTCAGACATATTCATTCTCCTTTAAAATTTTGTAGAATATTACTACAGTGGAGAAAGGGCCTTTATCATAAAATCTTATAGTCATATTTTAATGTGATGATTTAAAATAGAACATTTTAAGACTTACAGTAATAATGTTAAAGATTGAAGCATATTTATTTAATATTACAGCCCTTTTGAACTAAAAAAGTAAAACACAACTCTTAATGTATGACCATAGTCACAGAAATACATCTATGTTATACTATAATATTCATAATACTGATACTGTATTACTAAATCAAATGATTTGATATATGTTCCCTAACATTATAAATCTTTCTCAATGCAGAGCTAAAGTTTTAAAAATAAAGAAATTAATTAATTGTTATCTGGAATAGAGAAATGAAATTTTCTAATTTAGATATTATCATTGTTTTAGTAAGATCACCATCATAACTGTAACCTAAAAGTTAAAAATTTTATAATTAGTAGCAAAAGTTAAATTTAAATTTATAACGCCTAAAGATATTCAATGAAGTATGAAACATTTTATAATAATCTTTCATGCAAGGCACATGGGATCTAAACTTTTAATATTCACTTTTATGCATATTTTGTAGTAATAGACTATAAAGGAACTATACAACACAATAAAGGTGCTATAGTTTTCATAGTATATTGTTTTTCATACTACTTCCATACTACTTTGCTTTCATGCTACTTTATGTTTTCATGCTACTTTGTTTTGTTATGTTTTAATTACATGTATTTTTATCTCCCAACTGAAATATTTTTCTTTATTTTCAGGGCAATCTGCTAGTTAATTGTACCCTTGGTGCCCTCCCAACACCTTCGACTCTATTTTCCCTATAATTTGCTTTGAGTATGATTGAGTATCAAGGCACTTTTCACTGTAAGTTGAATACCTATAGTCAAACATACAGAGCCCATTTTTCTAGAGACAGATTGCTGTCTTGTAGTTTGGAGTTGTTACTGTGTTCATACTTTATGACTCCACAAATGTTTCATTGGACAAATAAAAACACTTACGTTTTCATTTTAGGCATTAAGGGCATGTAGTTCATTCCTAGACATTTGCCCCATTGTAATCTGTTTTCATGCATTCTGCTAGGTTTATATTTAGACTTACATGGCTTCCTTTAGCCTGCATTATTAAACCTAAATTATTCTACTCAGCTTTTAATAATACCCATACTCAGATGTCAATGTATCAACCAACTTTACTCATTACTCATCAACAAAAATTATTTACAGGATTTATTCTGTCTCTTTATGCTTGCATTTCTCAGGACACTAATGAAGTTCTTTTTGTTTTTATGCTTATGTGAATGCTACTTGTTCCTTTGTATTTCTTCCAGTTTTGTTTCAAGGAATAAAACCACGCAAATACAATTGAAGAACTGTAGGCTTTTTCCAAGTCCAAACCAGTTCCTTTTCCCCCTTGCTTTTCACCAATTATTACTAATTAGGTGTTTATAATTCGTATATATGTTTTTAATTTTACATACATATTTTTATCTATAAAGGCAGATAGTATATGTTAGTATTTATTATTTCATATACTATTTCATTATGCTTTATATTTTTATACTATTCCACAATCATTCACAATTACTAGGCTTATCCATGTTGGCACATCATATTAAATGGTGAAAGATGCCATTATTCTGTCTACAATAGAGAAAAACAGAAAGATGCTGATTTTACTGTTTTATTCAACATTGTACTACAGGACCTAGTCAGTATCATAAATCAGAAAGATGATTTGTAAAGCAGACCATATCTATTAGAGAAGTAAAATCAATACTGCTGTGTCTATTTGTTGGCAATGTAGTTGTTCATGTAAAAAACCCTGAGCTACCTACAAAAAACAGCTAAAATTTGAGTTAATTGGGTTGCTGGGTATAAGGTTTTTACCATCAAGAGCAAATAGAAATGGAAAATAAGGTTTTTACCATCAAGAGCAAATAGAAATGGAGATTTTGAGAAACAATTACATCTACAAGATCATCTAAAGTAAGAAAAATCTCAAAGATGACTTGAAAAAAATATGTACTATATTCCTATGCTGAATGTTATAAATATGATAGAAACAAATTTTAAAACATGTAAATAGGTGGGAAAATATACTGTGATCAAATATGGGAAGACAATATTAAGATGTTAATTATCTCTCAATTTATTTATAAATTCAATGAAATCATAATTAAAATCAGAGTAGGTATTTTCTTTTTCATGGAAATTGACAATAGAATTCTCAAGTTGATACAAAGATGCAAAAGACATAGAATAGTAAAGCCATTCTGAAATCAACAGAGAGAATTTGCACCACTTGTTTTTAATTCCTAATATAACACTATCATAAAAAACACAGTGGGACATTCAAATAAGCAGAGGCATACGGACTTTCGGAGGAATATACTGAATTCAGGCATAGACCCCCACTTGTGTTCAATTATTCTCAGCAAAGCCACAAAGATGATATAATTAAAACATGATAGTTTTTCATAAAATAATAATTGAATATCCATGTTTTTATAAATGAATCTCAACCCTTACCTTATACTATATTCAAAAATTCTGCCTGTGGTCACAGATTTAAACAAAAAAACCTCATACTTTAAAATTTCCATAAAACACTTGAGAAAATTTGTGTAATCTTCAGGTAGACACGAATTTACTAGCTATGAGAGAAAAAATACTCATAAAAGATGGTGATAAATTGGCTTTTGTAAAAATTTAAAATGTCATAAGATACAATTATAAATAAAAAGATAAAATATTCGCTAACTATAAGACTAATGTGTGTGTATGCATGCGTGTGTATTATCCATTGCCTTCCAAATCTTGGCTTTTGTTGTTGAGCCTATTTCACTTGTTTTACACTGGCAGCATACTTACCAAGAATTAATCCAACTTCATTAGTCTCAATGTTCTGTCTAAATTATAAAGTTCTTTGTTCTCTGTTTTAGACATATGGTGCTCTCACTAACAAGCTCCCTCTGCTTCTCCAATAGTAGTTATCATTAGAGGTGATATACCTTAATGAGCTTAGTAATTACCATAATCACCACAATAATTAGGACTGCAACCATGAACTAAGTCATTCTTCAAAGGCTCAAATCCTGGCTGTATCATTTAGTCAGGTAAGTAAACTGGATATATACTTCAGTTTCCTCATCTGTAGAAATAAGGATCAAAATTATCCCTACTTCACTATATTATTTGAATGAATGAGATAACACGCAAACAGTGCTTAGCAATCTGTCTGACACATCACAAAGACTCAATAAAAGTGGGCATCTATATTTGCCTCACCCTTTCCATTGAAATATTCAAAGAAAAAAATAGCAACAATATGATTGAATAAAGCACCAAAGGAGACATTTTAAATTTAAAATTGCTTTTCACTATAACATCAGCAGTCAGCAAAACAATTATCCTATGCTTTAGTTTGTATGGCTTCTTTACTATTTTTATTGTTCTTACCGTCACAGTCTTAAATTTCTACTGTATAGTACAAAGGAATGAACAAATAAACATTATTCTTGGGAAGATATTTCTGATACCTTTTATAACTTTCTATATCATGTGTGTCTATTTGCATTATGTACTTTAATTTATCTTAGCCTAAAATGGGTCTCTTTCAAAGATTTGCATTCATTTGTGCTTCTGTAAAGTAGTTACATTGTTAGAGTAGGAAAGCTAGGGCAGCCAAGTCCAGCTGTGTTTAGGCAGTGTTCCATTTATGGAGTTCTCCAAGGTTACATACACCTCAAGGAGGCATAGGAAGGCACAAATTTACTTTAATTACCTATAACTTTATATTCCATTGTGGAAATTCATAAACTAGGGGAGACAATATAGAGGTCTCTTTAAACCTACATTAGTTGGAAAAATGAGCCAGTAAACAAAACAGGGCCTTATTTTGAGTTGAACTAGAACAACTAGTGCTAGGCCTTCTCAGGCTAGGACAGTAATCTTTGGTCAGTGGTCTTATATGTATATATGCTGCCAAAGTGAGCACAAGTAGCCTGATGTGAAAAAGCATGTTCACAGGAAAATAACTAGGATAGCCCGACCGAGAAACATCACAGCACCTCCTACTGCTGTTCCTTCAGAGAATCTTCTAATGACAGCCTTGCTCATGTGCTTATATAACTCCACACAGAAACAAATCTCAAATTTGACGCATTTAATCAACATCTTTCTCCTTGTGGAAGGAGAGATAGGAACTCAGTAAATGAAAAGAGATTACTTGCCCTAGAAGCCCACAGCAGTCATGAAAATGACAATGAAAATAAAAATATAACTAGTTAGTATCTGATGTAGTTGGCTATGCTATGCTTCTCCACAGTAGCAATTAAAATTGGTAAAGTATTTGCAAGACAAAACACTTTTTTAGTGTTCAATAGTCTCATGTTCACAGTATGAACTTCAACCAAATATTTAAATTCAGTACTTCCCAACCCCAGTAGGTATCGCAAAGGCCTGTGTGGAAGACAGAGCTGAATCTAGAACACTATGAAAGTAGTTCACGGCTTCTATGGGTTTCTGCAAAGTATCCGATTTCAGATCTTTTGATATGTGAAGCACAAAATATAGGATTAAAAATTGTAGAACTTTTCCCGATACTCTACTCAGTAGTAACTATGTGGCTTAAATATAATACTTAACCTTATATCCTTGTGTTGTCACAGTACATAATAACACTCAGTACTTGTCTTTGTACATAAGTCTGTTAGAGGTCATGAGAATACATACGTATGTATGCACATATGCTTTAAAATGAAAAGCATTAAGGCGCCTGGCATTGTTATTTTAAGATGACTAAATTCAAGATAATTAGAAACTAAAATCATTTAACACGAATTAATTCAAATTTATTATCAAAAGAAACCTTTTACTAAAGTGCAAACTAAGAAAACCTGGAGACTTTTTATTAGGGTCTTGGCTTCATACCTACACATTTGTTTGAGTATTAATCCCACATGACAAAATTATTTTTCACCTCAAATACTAATAGAAGTTGATCTGTGTGATGGTGATAGAAAAAAATGCACAATGTGTACTAAATGTGCAATAAATTTTTTCCTAAACACTGAACAATTATTTTTATTTGACCCTTTATCTACAGTTTCAGTTATTCAAATCTATCAGTTTTATGCACTTATTATTGCCTTTGCCCGAAAACTATGAAAGTCTTTTTCAACAGAGTGATGAAGTAATCATATTTGCTTATCTACAAAGGGAAGTATTTTAAATCTTAGCGATATATCACTGGTTAATGATACTGAATTTAACAGTCTATTCCTAAATCAAATGTACAATTGAACAGACCAACCAAGTATTATTATTTAAAGAACTCTTAAAATGCACAGGGTTAATATTTTATGTTAAACTGAATTTGTGAGCATAGTGACAATATGCTCTCAAATAGGATAATATTGCAAACGTCAATTAAATACAGGTTTCTTGTAATCCAGAATGAAATGTTTGATCACTAACATTTTAAAATATCACATCACATTAATCTGTAATCTCATTATCCTTAAAACATGATGCTCTAAAAATGTACTACCAAAGGTTGATGTTGTTCACAACACTCTGAACATTTTTAATTCTTGTGGTTAGTTTTTACTAAGAATAATAATATGTGGCTCATATTTTCTGCAAATACCAGCCAAAGTTAACACAAAATCAAATGTCAAGTTGCTGTTCAAAGATATGAAGCAGTCAAACATTCTACTCTCACCTAATATCTCTGTAAAGTAAAAAAATTTTATCTTGACGTTGGCAAAGAGACATACATTTTCTTTTCATGTATCACTTTATTCTTTTTTGTTCCTTAATTTCTGTACAAGAAGAGGTATATGTGTTTATGCATACCCATGAATGGATTCCACTGTAAACTGAAATGCTTATTTTATTTGAATTTCATTTTCTTGTTATATCTACTTTAGGACTCAAAGTTATTCAGATGAAACTATTCTTGAATTTTGCTAACTGTGTTATTTTATGTTTATAAACATTTTGTGTGTGAAGACTGCTATAAAATTTATAGACCAGTTATTTTCTGCTTCAGTACCAATGAAGCATGCTGCTATCATACTCAAAAGCCAAAAGAAAATTTCAAATAATGCTTAAAAATGAAGCTGTATTTGCTCATTCATATATCAGCAAATCATTTTACAAGGGAGTATCATTTAAATTTTGCATCTGAAGTCCATATTAAAGTCTCAAAAGTTACAAAGCTGATAAAACACTTAATCTTTAATTAGAGCTATAAAAAAGAATACTAGTGAAATATTGAAATAAAAAATCTCATTATTTCTTAACAATATCTGATAAATTGTACCTTTGAAGATAGACCATGTATAGGAAGAAAAGAAAAATTTTCTCATCTAGAGTTAGTTACTGACTTCAATAGTGAAAATACTGAATTTTTTCTACCTAATCTCAAGCTATTTTTTGTATGTAAGAAGTGTCAGTTCTGTTTATGGTTTTGACTGAAGTTTATCTAGTAGGGTCAGAAAGATATACCTGCTAATTCTTTTTTTCCACTAATTCTTATTTAAATAGTACCTGGGAAAAACTCCTGAACTGTTTGTTTTTATAGACAGCCAATGTCATTTCAGATGATAAATATAGGATTACAAAATTGAGCTACATTTATTTTAAAATACATGTGGAAATGGGAAGTGTACAATCAAGACCATTGCAGTTTTCTCAAATGCCTCTTTAGCACTCTAGAATTTATTGACTCCAGAGTTTGTGACAACTCTAACATATTGCCATTACCAGCTAAGTTGGAAAAAGCAAAATGTGTTTTTCTCACTGATAAAATGAAAGTATTGCATCCAAAGAGAGAAAAAAATGTTGGCAATTCTAACACAAATGTTTATAGTAGTTTGGAACGATCCTAAAGAATTAACTGGAACTATAGTTTCCTTCTTTTTAGTGCTTGCAACAAAAACTGATGGAATTAGGCAACCACAGACTGTTTTTTCACAATGCTTGCTAAAAAGGAAACAGTTATGAGAATGCTGTTTCTTGAAAAATTATGAAATATACTTTAGCAGTTACACTGAATCTCCAGATACATTAATCAATTGTCCAACATCTGGCCAGTATATGTTTTGTATAGCAATTTTTTCACTGAGTAGTTTTTCAACTCAAATGCATTAGAATTTATAACCTTCATCCTTCTCTGCATAGTACATTTATGCCCCCTCAGTCCGAACAATCACACAGTGATTGTGCACTGTCACACACACACACACAATTATATTCTAGCTGCTAACAATTTTTGACTTGACTTTACATCCAAGAATATTTCAACAGTTTCATACAACAAAAATTTCTCAAAGACTTACATGAAACTGTTTTATACAATAGTTTCTCAAATTCATAAAAATAATATGCTAGGACCTCATTTTTATGTCAATATTGAGAAAACCCTTAACTTTGTTTTAAAAAAAAGTTACGGGCTCAACAAATGATTTGAAACATCCACATTCAAAAGCATGAATTTAAACATAGATACACATACAAATATTAAGTCAAAATGGATGGCACATCTAAATGCCATGACTTATGAAAGAAATAATTATGAGCTATATGCTCATAAAATGCAAAGATTCTGCTCTGTGAAAGCCACTATAAAGAGAACAAAAAGACAAACCACAGACTGTCACAAAATATTTACAAAAGATATTTGATAGAGGACAGTTATTCAAAATATACAAAGAGTCCCTCTAACTCAATAACAAAATGGAAGGAAAAATACAATCAGCACAGTTCTACATTCATTAGGTTTTGATTGAAGCAAAGAGAGATAGAGATAGGAGTTATAAAATTTAACCTGAACCTAAACCTGTAAAATTCAGTCACATAAAACAACCTGATTAAAAATTGGACAGAAGACTTGAAAAGACATCTCTTCAACAAAGCTTTGTGTAGGACAAAACTACGTGTGAAGATGTTCATCATGTGTTACTAGGGACTTGCAAATTAAAACAGCAATGGCATACTATTACTTGTTTATTCAATGGTTAGAATCCAGGACACTGGCAGCCACAAATGCTTTCAAGGATATAGAGCAATGGGACAAATTCATTACTTATAGGGAGGCAAAATGGTACAGGCACCTTGGACAATGGTTTGATGGTTTATTATAAAACTAAACATAGTGCAACCATACATCCCAACAGTGGTGCTCTTTGGTATGTAACTCAAATAAACTGAAAACATATGTTCATCCAAAACCCTGCATATTCATCATTACCAAAAGTCAGAAGTAATCACAGTGTCCTTCGGTAGGCGAACTGATAGAAAGTAGTATATCTAGACAGAAATATTATTCTATGCTAAATAGAAATGAACTTCCAAGAGCAGTAAAAAGACACGGAAAAGGCTAAACATATGTCATTTAACTGAAAAGTTTACATATTAATTTCAACTATATGACTTCCTGGAAAAGATGGAACTATGGAGACTGTAGAAACATTGGTGGCTGGCAGGGATGTGGTGGGAAAGAGTGATGAACAGGTTGGGCAGAGGGGACTTTAGAGCCGTAAAACTATTGAATGATACTATATTGGTGGCTGCATGTCATTGTATTTCTTAAGCATAGGATGTATACCCACAATGAACCTTAATGTAAAATACAAACACTCTGTATTTTCCAGTCAATTTTGCTGTGAAACTATAACTTACCTGAAAAATAAATTCTAATATTATTTTAAAATGGTGGTAACACACCCAAAATGAAAAGGTTTTTGAAAGTAATATTATCTTTACCACTTCCAAATACATTATAGGTATTGTACTAAAAATTTACTTCATGTATTTAAACCTCGATAGATATTAGATATTATTATTTTGTAAAAATATTGCATTGGGCTCAAAATTAAGTGTCAAATGTATAGTAAAATAAATTTAAATAGGTGAATTTAACATTAATAAAGAAAATAGTGGAAATGTGCTTTTACATTCTCTTTATCAAAAACTGCAGTACAATAAAGCCAGATATAAAAGCAATTTCACTTATATCAGTAAAAGTCAGGCAATCGTAGCCTACACTGTAAAAAGTCAGGAGAGTGACTTTCTGGAAAGAGGTATAATGACTGAAAGAGAATACAGCAGAATTTTGAGGTTTGGGAATTTGGTTCAGTGTTTTGGATGCTGGTTTGTGGTGTTCTAGATGTCAGTGTAGGTGCTTTCAGCTTATGAAAACTTATTGAGCTTGCTGCACATTTGTGTATGCATGTTATGCCTCTTTTTTAGTAAAAAAAAGGCAATAAATATGGTTGTTTATGTTATTAAGTTTTGGTTGAAGCAAGACAGTATCAGATATAAGAGTACATAAAACTTAATCGTAAGATTAGAATAAGAATAAAGAAGACTAAGAAGAAAAAGTGATTCAATATGCCAAAAGGAATGGCCTTTGGAACTATTGTTAGAATTCCTCAGCATTACTCACAAATTAATATGAATCACCCATAAAATCGAGGAAGCCAATGAAGAAAAGTGGACAATCTGGAGGAAATCAGAGCTTGCTTTAGTGGGATTAAGAGTCAATTAGAAATTACTAAATAACTTTTCAGAGATTTGTGCCACATTCTGCCAAAATGTATGTTTTCATTTCCATGCAGATTACATTAACACATAAATAGACCTTATTCTATTCATCCAGTCTTATCATCTAACTAATCCTATCACATACAGTCAAATCTTTTCTGTTCTGTGGGTGTAGAGATGGTTATGCACTGGTTGCTTCCTCTGGTTGAGATGCCTGAGACCAATGACCTCCAGTAGCACTGATCGTAGACATCTCTTTCAGTCTATGTTTGCGTTTCCATTCTTCCCACAGCAAGTATATTGAATTCTACAACATTTTCTGCACACCACTTCAGACAACAACCCCCACCTCCTTACCCGTCCCAGCATTTTGCTCTTGGAAAAATAGACTAGTATAGATTTTATGCTCTCTTATTCCCGTATCTCATCCTAAGGCTCTAACAAAAAAAGAAAAGGTTCAAAAGAAGACTGCAGAGAAGAGAGAAAGAACAAACTAAGCAATCTTGAGAATAGGTAGAATCTTGAGCAATTACTTTCATGCAACACAGTATTACTAATTATAGGTGATTAATCAAATATTTTGAAATCTAAGGTGTGTAGAAGAATTTGAGTGAATGGATGTATATTTGGGGGGTGTTTATGTGTATCTCTTTGAAATGCACTGAATCTACTCATAAGGTTTATTGGGGGCAATTACAGTTACCATTAATTGATTATGTACAATTTATCAGGCATTATGCTAATCCCTTAATCAAGAATTATTAAATTCCCACATGACACTAAAAGACAGGTATGAATATTATATTTATCTAAAGACAATAACATAAAATCTGATAAAAAAAAGTTAACTGATTCATTCAAAGTTTCACAACTTAAGTAGAAGACCTAGGATTTGAGCTCATGTCTGCCTCCTGAAATTTCACGTTCTTACCTACTTTCCACCATCTTCCTTACTGAACACTCAGAAAAGCAAGAAAATAAGTATCAGGAAGGAAGAAAAAGAGAAAGGAGGAAAGGAATTTTAAGATACAAAGAAAACTGAAATGAGGAAAAGAAGTGAGAAATGGAAGACAGGAAAAGTACAGATGGCATAATTGGGTCAAAATAGTAGACATTTTATAAATGTTTGTTAAATGAATGCATATTCATAAATATACTCACTACTTTTTAAATAAAACTTGTTAGTTGTTCACTTAGACACAAAGATGCTAACATGGTTCATAAAGTTATTTTATAGTCAGCGTTTTTGAACTCATCCAAAAGACTGAGACAGACAAAATCCTAAAAGTATGATTTAGCCACCAGAATTTTAAAAAATTCTCATTTGTAACCTTCACTTTCAAACTAACTTTATGATTAAAATTTAATGTAATTAGAAGAGCTAATAACCTTAAAGAGAAAAATAATCACCGTTCCATTTTAATTTTTAGGTAGATTCTTTATGAAGCTAAATATCACCATAAAATAATTATCCCTAATAACATGGGAGCTATTCCATTAAATTCATTCCTTTATTTAAAAAAAAGTATGTACTTTTTAAAAAGCCAGAGGAAATAATGAGAAAATGAGCCCCATTGGAATTACTCTACACTCATCAAACGCCCATCTCTGTGGCAATGTACTTTCCCATTTGCTTCCAGAACACGCAACATTCACATTCCTGTTCCTAAATCCAAGAAGCTGCCACTGCTGGGAAACCCTGGCTGGCACATGCTGTAGCCAAAGCCTCCTCTACACTGCCTGTTGTGTTTTCACTTCTACTTCAGATGCTCACACTTGGTGCTTTTTATGTCTGCATCTTTCTAAAGTTTCTCAAATTCTCAGTCTCACCATAATTGCACAATGATCAAAGCACTTAATTATTATGACTATTTTAATAGCCATTTATGGTACAGTTCATCTATCAGTTCATCTATACTTTCTATGTATTTTCATGGTGCATTTAGACTTCACAGGAAATATACCAATCCAATATAACCTCCACTTTATGAGTAAAGTAACAAAAATCTTGGACAAGATCACAATTCATGAATAAATCTGGATTCAAACTGAGTATAGAGCTCATGTTCCTAATCACTGAGAAGAATGCCAACCATTAAAGTAAACTCTTTGAAAAACTTTCCCATCGCCTGACCCTCTTTGCTTCCTCACCTGCTTCCTCACATGGGATTCAGCGCTCACTAGTGCACCTCCAATTAGATCCAAGGGCAGCCCTCCAACCTCAGTCACTGAACTCATAGCACCCCCATCTCTTTCTAGAATTTGCTTATCATTTATTCCTCTGTGTTTAGCACATCATGAAGATCAAGAATTTAAAGACACATGCCTGGACTCAGGGAGGCTGAATCAGGAGGACTGTAAGTTCTGAAACAGTCTGGGGAACTTAGTAACTTGGCAAGATGGAACTTGTCACAAAATAAAAAATAAAAAGGACTGGGATGTAGCACATTGAAGATCTAAGGTGCAATTCCCAGTGCCAGAAAAATTAAAAAATAAAAATACATTTAAAAAAAAGAGAAAAAGAAGCACAACTTAGTGAGTGAAGTTGGGCACAACCCAGAAAGAAATAGAACATGATTGATTTGCTTCAAGTTTATTTCAATGGTGTCTCAAGCTTTGTCCGCATGTCAATTTTTATGCTGAAGAAAGAAATAAAAAAAAATTTTGTCACTCATAGCCACGACAGAAATTAGACTTAAAAAGCCCCATAGTTTATCACCATACTGTGTTGTAAAACGGGAATTGGTATAATTCCACTACTAAATTATAATTTAAAATATAAGATTAATGTTTAAATTCAACTTGAAGTTTCCTTAATCAGAAAATAAAGCGCTACTTAATTTCTAATCAACCTGCTTAACTAGTTTTATGCATTAACTATAACTATATTCATTCACATTTCTTAAATTTATAAATATTTCCAAGAATTACATGCAAATTATAATTCAAAAATGAATTATACACTTACAAATTCTTCATGATGTCTTCAATTTTATTTCAAGTGAGGCAATTATCAAAGACCAACAGATAATTATATTGTCACATTTGACGGTTTAATCTCTATGTACTAGATAAGTCAAATTTAATTATAAAGAAATTATGCATCATAACTTCAAATGATGATATTTTATGTCTGTTTTTCAAATAACGACCTTTTGTGTCTCATTTTCTACTCATGGAAGTAAATGAAATTGAAAGCAGTATCAAGTCAGTTTCAACCAGTAGCGTATTTGCCGAAATACTGAATTAACTCCGGTAATGGAGTAGTCACAGTCACAAAGAAAGATCACTGGGAAAGATATTTCTCAAAACCTATTGGTTTCTTATCACAGAACAAGGCTTAGTATAAAGCCACAAAAAAAATTTTTTACTGGCAATAGAGCTCAGGACCTTGTGTCACTGAGCTATATCCCCAACCCTCAAGTGGTTTTGTATTTTCTCCCCTTGTTGTTTCCTTATCATCTCCTGTGTACCTTGAAAACAATTTCCAGCCCAGATTGAGGTATCCTGCAAAACTATCTTTCAAAATTAATGGTGAACCAAAATACTACCATGGCAAAGATTAACTGAATAAATTCATGACCACCAAACCAACACTACAAAGGGTAATAAGAAGTATTCTAGACAGAGATAAAAATGACCACAATTCCAAAAACAATAACAAAAAGAAACCACTGATCAGGGCAAGCAATTAAACAGAGGGGAAAAGTAAGGAACCAACAGCAGGAAAACAATATGACAAAAATAAACCAACATGTATCAATTATAACCATCAATGTAAATGACCACAAGTTGCCAATCAAAAGAAACAGGCTGGCAGAATGGATCAAGAAACAAGATTCAACACCAGGCTGTATACCAGAAACACATTTAACTAAAAAAGAAATTCAACAATATCAGTATACACATTCTTCTCAGCAGCACATGAGTCATTCTTTAAAATAGACTACATACTGGCCCATCAAACATGCTTCAATAAAGGCAAAAGAACTGAAATTATCTCATGTACATTATCTGACCATAGTGCAATGAAATTGGAGATTAACAGCAAAAGAAACCACAAAATCTCCATAAACACATGGAAATGAAATACCACCCTCCTGAGCAACCAATGGGTCACAGATGAAATAAAGAAATTAAACAATATCTACAATTGAAGAAGAATGCAAATACAACATACCAGAACCTGCAGGACACGACGAAAGCAATCCTCAACAGAAATTTATAGCAGTGAATACTCTTATTAGGAAAACAGAATGAACACAAATGAAATGTCTACAAACTATGAGCCAAAATAGACCTCTCTTCTTTGATGTTGGGAATGTCAAGTATTGTGTCTCAGTAATGAGAAAATGGCTAAGACAGGGTCCAAACTCACCTTGCCATTCTCTTAATTTTCCCAACTTCCCCCCTCCAAGCCATTTCTCTGCATTTTTCCAGGACTGATGATCAGCTTTCTTAGTGCATGTATGCCTTTTCCTGTCTGTTATTAACCTTCCTTTTTGCCATGAATATGTTTCCCACCTTTCAACCACCTGAGAAACTGTAATTTTCCATTTCTAATTTAAATCAGTTGTCACTTGATCTGCTTAGTTAAGCCTCCCTTATGTTGCCCTCTAAATTTCAGCTTTATGTTATGTATGATGTAGCATCTTTTTAGCTTTAATAAAATACAAAATATGTTATATATTTCACAATAATATATTTATATAAGGCTGTCATATTTTTGGTTCAGTTTGTTATAAGATAGTTCAAATATTCTCTGCAAACAAAACAATCTCATGTTACATCATAATAATTAGCAAATAGAATTACTGTAACATGTTTCTGTACTTCCTCTATTTTTTTTTTTTTTTCTTGAGACAGGGTCTCCCTATGCAGTTCAGGCTGGCCTTGCACTCACTTTGTAGCCCATGCTAGTCTCAAACTCACAACAATCCTCCTGCTTCAACCTCCGCAGTGCTGGAACTATAGGCATGTGCCACCACACTCAGCTTGTACTTCCTCTATTAAACTATGAAATTTGACAACTCACAAACCTATGTTTCATGAATCTTTATTTTCTTGACAGAGCATTTTCTTAGGTACTTTATAAAAGTCCCAATAAATCATATGTGGGATAAATGAATGACTCATAAGAAGTATATATGAGTACAAACTGTTAAAGAAAGACAATAAGAATGCTAAGGGCATTTGTTTTAAAAATATACCTTTAACTTTAAAAGAATATGTATAGAATTTAAAGCTGGAAGAGACCTCAGAGCTGTGATCACTTTAAATCATCTTTACATTTAAAAGATGAAGCTGAGAGGCTAGAGTGGGCTCACAACACAAGAGAATGAAGGCAGAGCTGGAAAAATAAACTTAGATCCCAATACCCAGCCAAAGAGCCATACAATAGTACAACCATGCCACACAGAGCATCCTATTGGACTTTAATTAAATACAAAACAAAGGCCAGCCATGGTAGTTCACACACTTACTCCCAGCAATCGGGAGGCTGAGGTAGGTGGAGCATTGTGAGTTCAAGGCCAGTTTGGGCTACAACGTGAGCAAGGCCAGCCTGAACTACATAGTGCAACCCTGCCTCAAAAAAAAAAAAAAAAATAGGGCTGGGAGTTTGGCTCAGTGGCTTAAGTGCCTACTTGGCAGGCATGGGGTTGTGAGTTTGATTCCCAGTACTGACAAAAAAGTAAATAAATATAAAACAAAAATGTGTTTTTTCTTTGAATTTTCAATAAAGTCAGTAAATACAATTATTTCAAATAATGTCTTAAAGTATATTCCCAGGAGAAAGAAAAATATGGATTTGACATGTACGAATCAGTGTTCTTTTTTAAAAAATTACATGCATATCTACTTTCACCAAGCATATATGTAATACTCACTATATTTACTTTTGAATAATTATCATTATTTGCAAATCTTTGTAATATCAAATTTACAGTCTCTCTTTGAAAACAGTCTCCCTTTGTTGATTAATTGCCCTTCCTGTATTATTCATGAGGCTTAATGTTTTCAAATATTTGTTGACATTTACAAGTTTTGCCAATTGATCTCCTGTAGAAGTCATAATCTATATCAATTTGTGTGCCTTTTTACAGATGAAATATTAATCTTCAATGCAACAATTCCAAAATATCCTGTACTTTAATTTCTGCTTTAAAATAGTATCCATGATAATATTTAATATTCAAGTGTAGCACAATGCTTTTTACAGTTTTGGGGATTGAACCTAGAGGCTTCCGTATACAAGACAAGTGCTTTACCACTGCTCCCTCTCCACTCCAACAGAAATATTTTTTATTAAATCAAATGTCTCTTTTCCAATTATAATTTCTTTTACTAATGTTAAGATTACCCATTTAAATCAAATGAAGTTTATTCATTATTTTCTTGTCTATTTGTTGAATTGATGCTTTTTGTCATCTTATGTGGATGAAGTCTCACTTGACTTTACTGTAAATTGGTAAGTAATTGATAAAATTTCCTTTTCCACTGAGTTCAAAAGCCACTCTTTTCACATAAGTTCATTTACATAGGTGCAAATACATGTAAGTATATTTATGTATGATAATACTTTTGTATCTATTTTTATCTGGTTCCACTTACCATATGTCTATTCCGATACTAATTAAATGCTACTGATCATTGTAACTGTTATAGTTTAGCAGTGTGCTTCAATATTAGATGCTTAGTAAGAATAATAATTTCTTCAAAATCATATTGGTTAGTTTTACTCATTCATTTTCACTACTACAATTTAAAGTATTTTTTAACTTATATTCCCCAAAATTTTCCTTTGTTATTTGTTTTGGAGTTATACTAATGCCAAATACACATTTATTCAAAAAGAATTTTTTTATATTTACCTCTTCTGAACATCAACTGAAGATTTCTCTATATTTTTAAAATATTTTGTATATTTATCAATAATATATTTATGTAAGGCTCTTATATTTCTGATTCAATTTGTTACAAGATAGTTTAAGTATTTTTGAAAAGAAAACAATCCCATTTTACACCTTAATCAATGCATTTCTACTAGTATGCAATAAAGGTCTTAATGTTTTCACATTAACTTTCATTTGATCATCTTTCTAAAATAAATACTTTTAATTTTTCAATTTATTGTCCTGGGATAAAATCATTTGAAAATAATCAAAATTCTATTTGTTTTCTTTTAGTGATAGTCATTGTCATTTTTGTGTCATGTTTTATTGTACTGGTTAAAATTTATAAAATACTAACAGTAGTAGAGTCAATACATTAAAGAAATAACTATGAATATATATAATTGGTTATAGGCTGAGAGAATTGTACTTCATTAAGTTAAACATTTATTATCTTTTTGGTCTGTTAGTTCTGCACTTACAAGAAAAATGAAGGTTATATTTTCATCAAATGACTTTATGAAATATTATGAAAAATTAATCATCTTTTATGACCTATTAGGGTGACTGTAGTACATTTCCTAATATTAAGCCATACTTCCTTCTTCTAGATAAAGATATTTCATGCAAACAGATTTGCTTCATTATCACACTATATTATTCAGAGACTCTCGAAATTATATATCTGGGAAATTTGAGTTAAATCCTTGAAATCAATAAGATTTCTAAGGAAAAGAAAGTACTGATGAATTCTGTCTTTAAATCAGTCTCTGACCTCCAAGCTGTTTCAAGACTGAGTCTTGAAGTGGGCAGACTACAACCTTACTGCTGAGTTTGGGGAACAGTGCTTCTTAACTGTCTTTCTATCCTAACAAGTCTTCTTAATGAGGCACAGAAATTCAGAGGCATCACCCTCCCTCAGATTTCCACCTCCATGCTCAGTCTGTTTAAACTTTCCCCATAAATCACTTGAAGCTTCCTAAATGGCCTTTTTCTCCTCAGATGGTAATCCACAACAACGAAGTTTGCAACCACTGGCTCTTAATCACTGGTAATTTGATACAGGTCTAACATCCAACCTAAATTTGCTATTCAGATTTAAGCTTCTGAGAAGTTGGAGTATATATATATATATATATATATATATATATATATCCATATTCTCACAAGAGGCATTGGTGACACCTGTAATCCCAACATTCTGAGAGGCTGACACAAGAGGATCACCAGTTAAGCCCAGACTGGGCAACTCAGTGATTTAGCAAGACCTGTATCAAAAATAAAAGGTTAAAAAAGGGTAGAGATTGCAAATCATTAGGAAAACCCTGGGTTCAATCTGTAGCACCACCAACAAGAAAACCAGTTACTCTCAACAGGTGTCCTAAACCAAGAATAGCTACATCCTAGCAACATACGATTGTCTTGTACTTCAGTGTTGATCTGGGATACAAAACAAATGCAAAGGGAAACAGACAACTCAGAAGATAAACATGTGTTTGAATTTCTGATAGGCACTTACTTCTTAGAACTAGTTCTTTTTTGAGACCCATTTATAGTTTAATATGGAGTTGTTGAGTTTTTTAATACATGTTCATAAATTCTGTTAGCTTAATTAAGCAAGCTTAAATTGCTTTCTGTTACCTATAACCAAACTATCTGATGAATACACTATTGTGTTTGAGCTGTCACTGATACAAGCACAATAGCTAAAGGGAGTAGGGCGAGATCTCTGGAATTTCATCCAATACTTTATAATAAATAAGGTTCTCCTAGCAATAGAAATATCTTTGATTCTATACAAGATGTACAGTATTAATATTTTATTGCCTTGGAGTAAAGAATTGACATAGTTCTTTAGGTTCCTAAAAAATACTGAACTCCTTTTCTCTATTTTATGTTTCTCTTTTGATAGATCTTAAGATTTAAAAAATTTATAGAAATAGCGTTTTGTTCAAATAGTAGCAATAAAAGTAAACCTAAAGGCAAGTCTTTGTTCCCAAACAGAGAGGAGAGGTTGAGAAAACTCATAGGGAAAACATGACTAATTCCAGTTATATCGTATTCAGAATGTGCTAGATACAAATTCAAAGGATGGCTCAGAGAAATTTTTGCAGCAGTGAAAAAAAATCAGTTAGAGTATTAAAATCATTGGAGCTTATGTCTTTGATATTAGGTAGTGCTGTAGTATTTTGATGTCGAATAATCATGTAGCTAGTAATTTGACAAAATATGTCACTTTTAAAAAATTGGTTTATAACAGAATAATTAAGGACTAAAATACTAGTCATTTATCATTTTAAATTCTGATATTTTCTTTACATTGTTCAGTAAACAATACACTGAAAGAAACATGATCTTTCAAACCAAATTTCTTTAAACTGTTGGTCAAATAGGCACAACACACCCCTAGTTGCAGTCTCAGAAAGACTAAATTTTATACATGGTTCTCTGTTAAACACGTAACATTCAATTGATTGAGCTCCTTCCCCTCCTGTACTTATAATCTATTAAAAAAAAAGCCCTTCTCTAAACTAATGATACAGCTTTATATTTCAAACTACAAGGGATCACAAAAAGCAATAATGTCAGAATATTAGCATCAAAATGAAACAGTTTAACAACAGCAGTATCCATACCGAAATTACACTATAGGACAATCACTATTGAAATGCATATTACTAAATAATTCCATGCAATGGGTCATTTTAAAAAAATATACTTGAGAGGAAATTTTGTAGCTCACTGATCTTGACAGCAAATCTGGAAGGCCACAATGTACAAAACTGACAGTTCCCTAATGAAGCTTATTCTTTTGACAACTGGTAATAACTATGCTAAAACCCTTCCAGTATATATTTGTTGTTTTGTATAATAAGTGGCTCCAGGTCTAATTGAGCACATCTGAGTTCTTTAGGAGATCCCTGAGGAATACTTGGTGTGGCCATCAGTCCTCACACTTCCAATTCTGGGAAGTGGGCTGCTGTTCCACTAGATAAGAACACTGGACATCACCAACACAACACATTGGACACTTAACATATTTAGTAAGTTCCCAAGAGAAAATGCGAACTCTAAACCTGTATGTACAACAAAGATCAGTGATATGTAAACCTGTGGGTCAAAGTGAGTTCCACACAGCTACTGGGACCCCTCAAAGTATTTTCATGACCAGCATGTAGGACAAAGGAAAGTGCATTGGCCAGAGTTATGCCAACCCCTCCAAACAGTTCTTATTTTAACTTACTGAAATGTTAGATTTACAAGTAGGATGCTTTAGAAAACAGAGCTTTTGAAGCACAGTATAATGGAAATATTGTGCATCCATCTTTCACAGATGATGGTACATTGTCATATTATCAGAGTGCAGAAGAGTTGTAAAGGTAGATGAAGAAAGATTGTCTTCCTCCTTTTTGAAAACACATTTAATGAAATATCCTTCAGTGTTAAAAAAGCATTATGTTTAGTAACTTTGTGGGTACATATACAAAGAATCAGCAAAAAGACTTCAGCTTTAGCTGTAAAATTTTGCTAATTAACATAGCTCGTTTGGCTGTTAAAGTTTCATTTTTTAAATAATTTCCAAACAAATTCATTGCTTCTGGAAAGATAGACTTATTGATATCATACAATTTTCATTGCAGGCATCTTTATGCTTTGATAGCTTAGGTAGCTCAGAATTACCAGTCCTTTATTTTGGTTGCCATGTTTGCCCTCCTGCAATAGTTTTAATAATTTACTTCTGTTTTACAGCCTTATATGTCTTCTTTATCATCAAGAGGCAAGGTATTAATAATGAATGAACATTAATAGATAAGCTATTAATGAATCTTAAAATGATGAATTTCCTGAAAATTAATAAAATTAAACTGAACTATATATAGTTTTATGGTAATTTGCTTATGTTCAGGTCTCTTACCGTGTGTCATCAGCTAATGAAACACAGACAGTCTCAAAACTCACAAAATAAATCTCCAAGGAGCTCAAAGAAATTCCTTTTCATGTTCATCTTCTAAATTTAAACTGTTTTCCATGAGCCTCATTGGAGTACATTTATTCCAATCAGACACAGTATCAGACACAATTCTATTATGCTGCAGTAGGTTCCCATTGCTTTCCAAAGGAGCAAAGCTGAAGAAATTCCTTAAGACCCCCCATGGTTTATAAGATCCTGATTGCTTCACCTTTATCTGTCACCTGACCCCTTCAGATTTCATCTGTCTCTAAGTCCCCAGACTAAAGAAGATTCTCCTCTTACCAACAAATCTAATTGTAACGTGTCTCCCTTTCCAGCACTCAGTGTAGATTATTTAATTGTACTTCTGTGTGCTTATTTGATTAACATCTAAGTTCCCAAGAAACTGTAAATTCCACCTTTTGTCTTTTTTCCACCAGTAATCCACTCTGAGCACCTATTAAAATGATGAACACAGTCTATGTGCTCAATAAATATCTCTTGACTAAATTAATGAATGTTACATTTGCAACTCTACCCCAGTGGACTGAAAGCAGATTACAGAAGAAATCAGTTGTAAAGGGATGCAGGCAACAGTACTCTGGTAATGGAAAGCAGGGAAAAACGTATGAAAAGTACACACAGGAACTCAGACACCATTGGAGTCTAGAGGTGAAATCTCTTAATAGCTATTAGACATTAAGACATTGTAAAATAGTTCATCATAGCATCATTATACTATAGTATGGTATAGTAACTGAAGTAATCAAGGAAGAGTTAGGCTTTGATCTATGGTTAAAAGAGAAATTTATAATTCAATTTTAAAATGCTCTCATCCAATGGCTCTTTAGATTTCCCTGTCTTAAAGCAAATTTGTTACTGAGAAAATTGTTTTCATTTTCACTCTTCTTCCTACTTCGTAACACCACTGAATAAATGAAGTGTTCCCCAACCTCACATTAAGATAAACAACTTTGCATTACAACAATCGTCTTTCACTCAATTTGATAGCTATACAAAATTTATTTATACTAACAAAAGAATTAATGCTATGGAATGATTCTCAAGAATTCTGCTAACAGAGGATAACTCTGCATTGAATATAAACCAGATTCTTCCTCATGTTGCCTAAAAAAGCAAAAGAAGTTTCCACTTGAATTCTAAATTGAAGATGACCTTGTGCTTTTTCCGAGAAAGGCTGGCAGCTGAGGTCACTGGAGTGTATTGTGATAGACAGTACAGCGCTCTGCGTGGCTCAGAGGCATGTCCATTGTGTGGAATACAGCCAAACCGAAAGAATTAGACAGCTCAGAGTATTCTATCATTTCATTTAAAAATAATGGCCAAAGCCATGGGCAGCAACCATTACAACTTTCATG
Source organism: Dasyprocta punctata (assembly GCA_004363535.1). NCBI lineage: Eukaryota > Metazoa > Chordata > Mammalia > Rodentia > Dasyproctidae > Dasyprocta > Dasyprocta punctata. Next base: position 53,940 of record RJWM01002566.1, on the reverse strand, counting down.
AAAGAACAGCAGCATTCAATAATTCCATCACTTGAGACAGGCAGTTCTACTATTCTCAACTGAATACTGTGAATCCAGCATATTCTGTATCAGTTTCTCATGATGGTTGCAGAAGCAACATTTCTGCTTCTGTAATAGAAAAAATTCCACCTACACTACATTGTATGCAGTGCCTTGTTTCCAACAGACTAAGTCACTTAGAAAAAATAAAAGGGAAGAAAAGATACAGCAACTGAACACTCCCCCAGTGTAATATAGAGCAACTCAAAATCATCCATTTCCTTCAAGTCAATTTATTGTTTAAAATGTTTAAACTCAGTTTCAAAACAAAATATCTATAATCTCTTCTTTATATATTAAGAAAAACAAAATATTTTCAAATAAATCTAATCTGTTGTCAATGGTTTTGAATGAGCCTTCTAAGTTGTTTCTGAAATAGTAATATTTAAGTGGAATATTTTGATCGATAGAGGCTTATTTTTAACTTCTGTTTCTTTTAGAAGCAGATTAATGTCAGCATAGAAAACACATTTGAGATTTAAAAGCAGGTGGAAAAAAACTCGCACTTGTGATTAAAGGGGAGAAGTGCTTCTAATCTTGTGCTTTCCACTCTGCTTATCTTCTATATATGGTGGGGGGAGATCACTTCTAAAATATTTAGAAACAGAAAAAAGGAGTTGTAACTTACCATTAAAATTTACGGCCCTAATATAACCAAGTAGTTCTTTCCCATCAATAGTGCTCATTCGTGGGCAAAGACCAATGTATCCTGGGCAGAGATCTTTGTGCATATTGTGCAGGGCATAAGCCATTGAATATACTGCATCAATTACAAATTGGACCTTTCCTTCCTGTTCATAAGATGAATCCCGAGCAATTCTCTCCAGCCCTGCAAAATAAAAAGGGAAACCATCAATTTGGCTTTTAGATTTTAATAAAAGATGACATTAACACCAAGATTTCCATCATCTGAGACACATGTAATGAGACCCAACTATTTGATTTTACTTCCTATTAGCCCAGCTCTTACTGAGTCAGGTTTTAAAACCGGGTATTGAATTTTTTTGGTGTCTGAAAAGAGAACCAAAATAAATAAGAGAACTATAGTTTCATTTTCATTCCCTCCTTACTGAATCCCATTATATTGTAGGTTCTAGAAATTATATCACATTTTGGTGGAAACAATCTTTTAAGTAAAAAGAATGCAATTCTATCACCTACCTCAGCTCCATCAGCATCATTTAAGTAAGCATCCCCTCCCCCAATCTGTTCTTGTTTTGAATGTGCTTTATTTGGGAGCCTTTTGGTAAGTATTGTGTGATAATATTTCCTTAAGTGGCTCTGGTTATCTTTAAAAGAATCATTCAATTTATTTTCTCTTTGAACTCAATTTGCTATTTTAATTTTCTATTAAAAAGATGTAGATCTCTCACACAACGAATGTCAGTCAGAGTAATTGTACCTGTGTTTAGGCATATTTGAGACAGAGAATTGGCATTGGAGATTACCTCCAGATTGCTATTTGTCATTTAATATGTAATAGAAACATAGAACTTTAAAAATGAAAGATAAATTATAGATCAGCTATGATCCAGCTTTCTCAGTTTGGAGATGAACAGACTCAGGAGATTACAGTCACGTGGGGCACAAAAAGCAGATATAGGAAGCATCCCCAGGTGTTACACTGAAAGCCCAATATTCTCTCTATGCTCAGAAAGCTAGTGGATGGCAAGAATTTTGGACATGTAAGAAAAAGTTACAAAAATTACCTCAGGTGGTTTTTGAAAGAATGAAATAAGATCTACTATGCTTCCTACGTCCTTCTTAAACCTTCCTATACACATCAGTCACAAATGGAGAGACAAAAGCAAGTACTTTAAACTTCTTCATGAATGTTAGTTACTAACCTGTAATACTTAAATCTAACTAATAACTTATTTTCTTAATTCTAGTGCATATATCTGCAAAATTTAGTAAGTTAAATGAAAAGGCTGTTTTATACTTAGACATTTATGCTATAATAAAACCAACCGCTTTATTTAGTTATCCAGTCACTGAGCATTATTTTTTCTGATTTCAATAATTTGTGATCTCATTTACTTCAGCTTCTTTGGGTGGTGCAAGTCTGTCATGATGCTGAATTCTGTTCCTCCCTTTCAACATGGATTTTCTGATTTTTTTCATGTCTCAACTACTCCATTCTCCAAGACCAATCCTCCATTCACTCAACCTCAGTTCTATTCTTTCTCAAAACAAGCAAGTATTACTATTTCTATGGTCTGGAATATAAATTGGAATCTAAAATATTGTTTTGGGGGTTTAAAACAGTGGTAGACCAACTTACAAAATTTGAGAGAGAAATATAGTAAGTATTTAAAGGTAAAGAAGTGTTGAGATAAAAAGGAGAATTTCCATTAATTCTACTCAAAATATTATAACCTCACTTCGAACACACTTGCTCCATCATTCCTGCCACTTTCTGATGTAGCTGTTAAGGTCCTCTTTTGTAAGTGTCTTTAGTTGTGCTGTCCTGGCTACTGTGATATCCTGAATCAACTCAAAATGTCTTCTTTCCATGGTCTTCTTTGGGAAAGAGCCAGAAGTCACATAGTGCCACATTCAGTGAATGAGGTAGATGAGGACACACTACAACTTTTTTATTTGCTGTGAACATTTTGAATTGACTCAGAACACTGAGGCAATCACAACAGAGCAACTAAAAGCACTCATGAAAGATGATATCCAGAACTCGCGCAGTAGTGGTAAGAATGATGGCTTAAGCATGTTGGAAACAGGAGAAAATACTTTGAGGGGATTAATGGCAATGTGACTTTTATTGTAATAATTTTTTTTTAAATTTAAAAACCATAGTAACATACCGTATTATTATTGTACCTCATTTACCATTTCCCTAAAACCCTTATTAAGGGTTTTACAAGTTTGGGAACACAATGACCCCTCAAAAAAGAGCATATTCAGGAGTCCAAAAGGTATAGTGTCCCTCAGTCTAACTTCACGTCCTGAGGTGAGCCAAAATTCCTGCAGATATGGGGACAATGTGTTGTACTTTTGTGTCCTGCATCCTGGGACAGACCAGCTGTGCTCAGAATTTCAAATTGCCCATGAAAACAGCCTTACCAGCTTCTGCCCAATAGTGCTTTCCCCCACAAAGGTGGGGACAATTCATAAATAAATACTAAAAAGTGGCTGCAACAACTACAAAGATTCATGTATTTATTTATACACACTTATCTGATCATCATCTGCTCTGCTTACTTCAAGATGGAGGGGTTTCTAGAACATGAGACCAAAGTCTTGAGAAGCCAGGATGATTGTTTATGAGAAAAGAGGCAAGTGACAGGAAAATGTACTGACTGAGACTAAAATGAATGCTTTTGAGAATCATCCAAGCCTAGATAGACACCCCTATGTTTCATTGACTTTGCATTGCTACGCTTAATGACTGAAAAAGATTATGAGCCAGAACAACTGTGGCCATGATCACTCATCATCTTAAGTACAGATTCCTCAATGTTACCTCGGAACTTCCTATGTTGGGTACATGAAGAATTTGTCATTCTAAAAGCTTCCACAGAGGTTGTGATACAACAGGCCTGATCTGAAATCCAGCTTTTGAAAACCACTGCTCTCCAATATTTCAATCCACCCAAATCAATACAGATTTGCTCTTCATAGAAGTATCAAAATAAGAATAATCCTTTCATGGCATATGCAAGTAGAAAACAACCAAATCAACTCCTCCCTTTCCCATCAGATGAACTTGAGATCATAAAACTATTTCTCAGTATTTGTGAGGGACTTGTTCCAGGACACCGGTGGACACCATTATTCACAGATGCTCATGTGCCTTATATAAAATGGTGTAGTATTTGTATGTAACCTATACACATCCCTTAAATCAACTCTTGATTTCTGTAATACCTAATACAATGTAAATATTCTATGAACAGTTGTTCATATTTATTTTTGTTGCAGAGAGAAATGCTCTATGAACAGTTGTTCATATTTATTTTATCTTTATTGTTTAGAGAATGAAGACAAGAATAAATAGACTGTACATGTTTTATGCAAATATATTCTTTAAATAATATTTTTTGAACCATAGTCAGTTCAATCTGCAGACGCAAAATCTGTGGATAAGATAGGAAAGCTGTAAAATTCCCAGTATCTAAAAGTTTTTGAATTTCTTATCCTATACTTAGACACACGGGGAAGACTGACTAAAGACATAAATGACCTGATATTTTAAAAGTGGAAGGAATGAAATGCTTTTCTTTCAGGAGGGTTGCAATAGAAGGTGGGAGGTAAGTGGAAAAAAGAAGCAAACAGAGTAGGAATGGCATAGGGAAAGACTCAAGCTTAAGATGCAAAATATGACAGAGGGTATTTTAAAACAGCTATCTAACATTTCAGGTAAAACTGAATTGCTGTTCCTTAAATCTCCCTGATGAAGACAAAAACACATGCACTCAGACATACATAAACACATGGCCCTGACTCTTCAGTGAATATTATTGTTCATCTGACTTTGTTTTCCTTTGTGGACCTTAAAGAAAAGAGAGAATATCTCCATTACTACAGGGCGAGAGACAGACAGCAAGCACAGAATTGGCAGAAAATACCTAAGCCAAATTGTTTCACTGGAAGTGATGACCATGAAAATATCAAGAAATTTGGAAATTATTCACAATCCATGAATTGTAGGGAAGAACTAGATATATGTCTATCTTGGTTACTTTTCTCTCATTGCTAGGACAAAATACCTGATGCCCAAAGTTAGGGAAGGAAAGGTCTATTTAGCTCACAGTTTGTGGAAGTTTCAGTCCATAACCAGCTGGTTCCATGGCAGGGTGGCATGGCAGACCATTCACAGAAGCAGAAGACAGAAAAAGAAACAAGAACAATAAGGGACGAGCACCAGAGAAGACTCTTTCTGTCCCTTATATTGTATGTAGGCCATACCCACTTGGGTGTAGCACTCACAGCCATAATCCAGCATTGGAGATGAATCATTAACAAACTCTAGAAGCCAGCCCCCATGACCGCATGAGGCTTTGGAAAGACATCCAGAAACAAACCATAAAAATGTCTGCATTTTATACTGTTAAATTTTTTATAACCAAAATATTCTGGATTTAATATAGCTTTATTTTAATGCCTCAGCATTCCCTTGTCAGTTTACAAATATATTCCTCAGCATTTAATAATTGGAAGAAACTTACATATACTTTTATGATAAATTGTAATAGAGTCCCAATATAATACACATACTCTTCCTGAACTTCTCTTTAAAAAAAAGTTTAACTTCATACATAATAGATTTAATTTAAAATACCACACTGTCTTACTCAAGGCATATTTAAATTTTCAGTCTTCAAATTATTTATTTCCTTGACTTGCTATAAAATCCAGTTAATTTGAATGAAGATTAACTATACACAGTTTTGTGCAGTTTCATTCTTTATAGGTAACACTTCTTAGAAGAACCTGTCTAGAGTCACAGGTGACTCAATTGACACTCAAAGACATTTCCTATAAATCAAACACATGCCCACAAATTGAAAGACTGGAGAACACTTCCAAATTGAAAAGCAAACAGTTTATTTTGCTTCGAGGTATTTAGATAATGCATATTTCTATTGACTAATGTGTGAACCTCATCATGACACTTAAGATTTTATAGCAGCTAAAGTTGATTATTTACTTCCTAAATCTGACTCCCTCATTCATCGAAAGAGGAACTTAGGAAGCTAACAATGACTCATCAACTTAATTGACTGTAAAATTTCATTATGCTATAGTTTCTAAAGTTAACATTAATGTTTTTCTATAAAGTGCTAAATATTGTCAAAGGTTGTATGTCAGCCATTCATTTAAAACACCACTGGTTGTAAAAATGTGATGTGCTTTAGTGTATAGCTTAAAATTAACAACATGTAGCAAGTGTTTGCATGGTAGAAAATGAGTTGGCCTCATAAATTTTGCAGTAAAACAGTCTGATGTTTTCATTTATAAAATCTCAAACTCCTGACTTTACGTCATATTCCTAGAAAATATAGCAAATTCTTATTGGTGCAAGAAATATCTCATGTCCTTTAACTTTAGTTCAGCTATTTCACACTCCATAGCTTATCTTGCGAATTTTGTACCTACTTAGTAAAACGATAAATCAACTCAAATATGTGAAGTACTCCATATATTACAATGTGATTCTAAGGGGAGCCCAACAGGAATTTCAAATCCAATGAAAGACACATTCTTGGTGCAGAGGTTTGCTTTCTAAAAATTTTCCATTTCTAGGGATAGAGTTTGGTTTTCTACATGGAAATGCCAGAAAGATCTTTTCATTTTCCTGAAATTAGTCTTTCAAAGCTTCCAATATTAATGCACTGATGATCCAATAAACAGAAGTTGATTTAGGGCAAAAAAAAAAAAATGAAGTCCTATAAATTGTTGTATTCATAGAAAATCAAACATCTTCTTGCTTCTTTGTTCTTATTGTCTCTCTTTCAGGTGAAAATAATTTCAGGCTCTAAATTTGTGTGTTAAAAATTATCTGCTGTCAATTTCATTCTGACTTTCTCTTGAGTATGCAGCAACTACTTTAAATAATTAAATCATTTTATTGGAGTTGCTGTGAAAAGAATGGTAACAGGAAAGAAGAAAATTTGTGAACCTGCCATGAATAAATACTACATGTTAGTGCACATAGGACCAAATATAAAAGCATTCTTCCACAGAAGTTTCATATTTTTCACTAGTGATGACTAAGAGTAGAACCATCACGCTGTAAGCACATGAATGCTGTAAGCCCAGTGATTTTTAAAGTCAGTGAGAACATGTCAGGAACAGCACAGTGCACTAAACAGTAGTTACTAACAAACTGGTCGGTATAGGTCATCTTTTACTTCAGGTACATTGGGTTGATACGGTAAAGAAGCATGGGGAAGAAACTGAACATGTTCCATTCTGCAGCAATGTACATGAGAATTATGTATCTCCCACATCACAGAGGAATGAAACGTGGTGCCTGAGATGAACAGAAAGACAAACTGATAGAAGGAAGCAGCTGAATGTGAGAGAGGAGTTAAAATTCAGTAGAATGAATTTGGGTCCCAGCTGGAAGGCATACAGTTTTGAATACATTAGAGACCCTGTCTAAGCCTGGGGCTTCAGCTGGGATATTTACCCACTGGGACATCCAAGTTGAGGTTCCTGACCTCGCAGGCTTATCTGCAGGTGTCATTAACTCTCTCCGCTCTACCTTTAAATTACTAAATATAATATGAGATCTCCAAACCACAGGTCTTAACTCAACTGTTCTGGCTATAGCTCCTCCTCTCTGGCCCAGATACTCCTTTCTCAGTTTCCAAACCTCATATCATCTCAAGCTAATTAATTTGGAAAGATATTTCTTATCAACTTAACAACTTAGATTAGATCATGGAGCAATTTAAATGTGAGACTTAAATGTTGAATACTGTCCACTTGAAATAGAAAAGCATGATGAATATTTAAATGTTTTGCTGGGAACTGAAGCAAACATAGGTTGGAAGGAGAGATGTAAGTTGGGAGACAGGCTATGTAGAGATTGGAGACAGTAGAAATCAAGAGAAAGAATGAAATAACACGTATTTTGCCAAAAAAAAATTTGACAGAATCAACCACCTGATGAAGTATGGTAGTAAAGGTCACGGGCTATAAAGAACTCAGGATTTTGAAGCCAGTAGAACAGTACTGGCACCATGAACAGAATCCAGGCAAATAAGGAGGCTCAGTTTATGACGTTCTCCCAGCCACAGCAAGACCTCAGTGAAAAGACTTTTTTTTCATACTCACCAGTATTTATTGCATCCTTTACCATAGTATGGATCTTATATCAGTATATTTATTTCAAGAATAAAAGGTCCAAATAATTAGCATAACCATGTAACAGCAATATGGTTGATTATTTATTTGTAACACTGCAATAATTTAAGCCCCCTTGGATTAAAAGCCATAATGCTGTACTATGTAGGATAAAACCAATGACCTGAGACATCAGAGTTGTGTTTTGCTATTAACAGGGCAAACAATTAATTTTGTGATGTAGAGCTACTCATTATCTGTAAAAATTAGAGAATTGATGACATGATCTGGTAGAATCCCCTCAGCTCTACAAGTTAGAATTCTAGAGCATGCTCCTTTATTTTTTTTAATTTTTTTTAATTTAAGGGGAAAAAGAGCTCTCTTATTTCTAAATGCTTCCTCCCTGTATGTTCTAAGATCACTTGAAGATTACATAAATATGCAAACAAATGCAGTTCTCCAACTAGTACTAAATATTCTGCAACTGAGCTACTATTAAGACCTGGAAATTCTAGACTAATAGAAATCGACGACATCAGCCTAGATTTTAGTTCTTGTATTCTCAAATCTTGGTTAATTTTGTCACCACAGTTTCCTTATTCTTAATAGAGTCACATCAAATTTTATCTCTTATTAAAGAGAATAATTTTCAGTTCTGTTATTTTGACATACTGGTTAAAGGAATGGATTATGGAAAATAAGGTCAGAGAAGTGAAAGGGAAGAGAAAAGGCACAGAATTAAAATGGATGAGACACTTTGCAAATAGGATCTCTTTAATATTAAATTATTGTTACCCTTCTTGTACAAAGAAAGAAATTAAGAATCAGAAAGTTGAATAATTTACTCAAGATCACAAATTTATGGCAGTAAATGGTAATTTCAAGTTAGATCTGTCTGCTCAAAATATTCTACGGAAACTACTCTGTGAGATTTTCTTTGATTCAACTCAGGTTCATCTTTTTGTTTTCTGAACTGCTGTTTTACTCACTGCCAGTGGACTCATGATTGGTTAGTTTTGTTGTAGATAGAGATTCAAGGGATGGGGAGAGTCTACCACTACACTACTCTACTAGAGTCCTAGAGTAAGCAAGAGTGAAAATTTGTTATAAAAGTAATACAAACTTCTATTAAAATATCAATAAATATTAAATAAATGGCAAAACTTATGTTTAAATATATTAAACAGGAGAAAGATGGTTCCATAACATTTTAAGCATTTTTCTAAACTATATAAATGAAATTTGGGTGTGCATTTGAGTTGAAGTTGACATAAAATGGCTGAAATATGGAAGAAGATGGTTAGATACTTGTGACAAAAGCCAGCAATAATAAAGCTTAATACATTTATCTTTTAAAAAATTAAAATATGACTACGTTAGCTCCATATGTGTGCCTATGTATATTCATGTGTGTGTGAGTGTGCGTGTGTGTGTATGTGTGCACACATCTCTACTTTACTTTCTAGGAAAATGACATCAAGTTCAAAAGACATTTCTACACTTAAGGTTCTGCTTTATGGATTCCATAGTAGGCTGTGTCAAGGATCTATAGAGACAGATATATTGGACTAATGAACTAATTTGAGCCTCTGCCTTATCTATTTACAAAAGGCAGAAGAAATTACAAGATAAGGGTGCATTGCTAAAATTCACCTGCTCTCTATCTTCTTCTATAATTTAAATGTAGTAACAGGAACCAAAGGCCAGCTTCCTGGGGAAACATCAGGAGGCCCTTGTAAATCAGCCACTGAAGAGCTCTAGGTCCACTCACAGTAACTTCCGTCCTTTGTGCCTGGCAGGAAATGGAAAGTGCTTCAGGCAGGTACCATGTGTCCCCTCCAGTATTAAAATTTCCATGCAATGCCCTCAGGTTTCTAAAACACTAAAAAACCTAAGGTAATTGGCAAATAAGATTAAGAGACTATCTTCAGATAAAGCAAGCAGTTTAAAAGAAAGACATTCTAAAGAGAAAGTTATTTCATAGATCCTGCCGTCCCTAAACAAAGAAAAGGCTGTTTGATTAAATTCAGTCATTTGCATTTTTCTACTTAATTATCTTAGCTCTTGTACAGAAGAGACAAATTCTGATTTGAAATAATGTCTAAGGTTGTTGAGGAACAGTCAAGTGTCTTTCTTTAAATTACATTGAAGACACTCTCCACTATAGATGAATTCAGATTTTCCCATCATAATTACTTCACCAGATAGGACTTCTAGTGTTCCTCCCACCTCATATGGTACAGTCATTAAAAAACCTAGGGCTCGGGTCAAGATTTGCTTTTTGAAAATTGTATTTCACTTTTTGCTAATTATAAAAGCAATGCACAGTGTTAGTATAAATGTGGAAAGTAAACATGTATAAATAAGAAATTGAAGGTTATCTGCTAGCCTGCAACCTTAACCACCAAATGTATATTGATCTAGTGCCTTACAGAACCTTTTTGGGCCTTTTTTTTTTTCTGAGGTGCTAGAGATTTAACCAGGGTCATTCTACCAAGGTACATCCCTAAACATGCATTTATTTATTTATTTATTTATTTATTTATTTATTTTTAAGAGAGGGCCTCACTAAGTCACTAAGTTGTCCACTCTGGAGTTTTGCAGTCCTCCTGCCTCAGCTTCCCAGAATGTTGGGATAACAGGCATGTGCCACCACACCCAGCCTTGTCTCTTTATTTTTAAACACTATGGTGATATACTCTTCTTAATATGTGTTAATTTCTAATATGCTGTATATACTTCACCTATAGTGAAAACTGCCCTGTATTGTAACAAAATGTTTTCTAAATATTGTCTTTAACATTTAATTAAGGTTGTTATGTCAATTTTAGTCATTTAACAGATGGAAATTTTTGCATGTAATTTTTTAACTCTCAATGTGATATTTGGGGCAAAGTAAAGATCTCGACATTATGTCTTTCAAACAGTGGCGAGTTCTTCCAGTGCTATTTATTAAACAGATACTCTTTCCTCTCTAACTTATAAAAGTCACTTTTAATACATGTCAAATTCTTTTATATTGTTAAGAATATATCTGAAATTTTTACTCTAAGCCATTTCTCTCTGAATATGCCAATAGACTACTCGTATTTTGAGAATTACTGTGATTTAAAATTTTAGATCATTGGCTCACTATTTCTATATACTCTTATTTTTAAATATTCCTTAACTAATATATTTGAAAAAGGAGAGTTTTATTAGGATTGTACTAATTTTTTAAAATTAATTGAGAAAGACTAGACATTGCTGCAGTATTAAATTCCCAGTTGAGAATATGAAATCTCTGTTTATTCAAATCTTCTACTGGAATCTTCAGGAAAGATATGTCACCCAAATGTTTCTTTTGGAGTCAATTTCTTGATATTTCATGTCTTGAAGTTTTACAAAATAAGAATTTTCCATTTGAATTTTAATTGGGTATTCTAGATATAATTCATAAATTCTGATTCATTATTAATGTTCAGCATTCTATTCTACTCTTATTTACATTCTGTAGACTCCAGAAGACCAACGTCAAATTCTACAATAACGAAAAATACAAAAGAATAAAGGCTCTAGGATTAGATTAAGATTTTAGATGTGTGTTATCCTTCATTCAGAAAGTGGAAATTTCCTACAGAGATTGATTTTATGGTAGCTGCCAGGAATAAATGAGGTAAGACAGGATATGTAGCACAATATAAAGTGAAAGAATGACCACCATTACTTGTAAAGTAGAGTTATAAAATACTTAACCCTCTATAATATTCACCCCTTTTCCAATAACACAACAAAATATGAAACCCACTACATCGATTTCTATGTTCCCTCAATTAACATGAGAAAGGCAATTTAGTTTAATGGTAAATAACACTCATCCCATATCCCATTTGCCTGTGTTCAAATCTTAGGACCACCATTTAGTAGTTACGGAGATTTGAGTAAGTTCCTTTACCTGCTGTTTCAGTTTTCTCATCTGTAAAATGAGAATGATAATATTGCATACTCAGTAGGGTGCTATCGCAATTAAAGCATTCAACATGCACAAAGCAGTTGAAGAATATATTGAAAATGGTAAGCACCACATAAGTGAATGTTATTATTAATATTATCATTATTATTGTTAATTATTATCTTTATTACTCTCATTCTTTAAGTTTTGTGATTTGTTAAGCACTGAATGGGATACAATAGGAAACAAAAAGTGACCTAGTTTGTAATATCATTGAGTGATGCCAGAGCTAAGATCTGGAGGATAGATGGAAATGTACTGGATGAGGGTCCTAGAGAGCACAGGAGTAAGTGATAACAATGGCAAGGGCTCAGTGATAAGAAAGCAGAAAAGTACAGGGATTTAAATAAGACCAGTGAGGTTGGAAGCAGAGGGGAGGAACAAATGAGGTCTGCGAGGGTCTGGGGTCACTCAGGAGACCCTGTAGAATACCTGAAGTCACTGTGTCTTCTAAAGATAAGTACTGTTACAGGCAACTGAGTTAAATAGAAATAGTATAGACAGTCAGACAGGGCTAGGTCCTCAAAGGAGCCAGTGCAGAAACCCAGATACTTTGCAACTGTGGGGGAGACAGACACCTCCTGCTGTGGGCCAGGCCTCAAGACAAAAGATCAAACAAAGGCACCCACATCCTAAGGACTGATATTCTAAATAGGTCTCTATCATCCTGAGAAAGCCAGAAGTCACTATCCCAACCCCCTAAGGGAAGAGCCACTGCTTTAAGCATGCCTGCTTTGTACCTAACTAGTGTCTTCATTTGTTCCCAATTTAATCAATTTTGCCTGAGCAATTAATCTTATTGGTTAACCATAGTTCTGTCCCACCTTATGCCCACCTTGGGAGTTTCCAGGTTTTCCTCACTTCAGACCCATCTCACCTTGTGGTTTTACTCTATAAAAGTCCCTAGAAAAGACAGAATCTTTGGCAACCCACTCGGGACCCCTTCTGTCTCTCTCTCTCAGAGAGAAGCTGTCTTTCTCTCAATAAATATATTCTGCTCTTAACATCTGTTGTGCCTGAAACTCATTCTTTGATTTTAGAGAACACAAACTCATACCAGACATACAGTAGGTTGGGAGTTTCATTGCCCTGTATCAGTAGGAACCCATGGAAAGGTGAAATAATGAGGCTTCCATTTAAGATAGAGTACTCAGTGAGAAAAGAGGGAGGTGTGGATGGAGTGGGCCATTGGAAGGTATACCATGGGTTGGACAGGAGCAAATAGTCGTATGGGATAAGGTGGTGATGAAAATGGAGAAATGCGAATGCAGTCGAGACATATTAAAAGACAAAATTACCATGATTTAAATATGGGAGTTAATGCAAAGGGTGAAATTAAGAGTGCCATCTAGGTTCCTAGCTTATGTATCTATATAGATATCTGGCTTATGTATCTGCACAGATTCTAATGCTGTTCAATATGATGAACAATACTGCCTGGGCAGAAGTTGGATGTCCCACTAGGTAAATACATATTTTCCTAATAACCCGTTACAGTTTAGATTTCAAATGTCTTCCAAAAGTCTCATGTAACCAGAAGTACAGCTTTTGGAAAGCAACTGGAATCATGAAGGCAATATCCATCTAGGCACTTGGAAAACCCTAAAACCATTTTCAAGACAGCCAGATTACTGCTCAAGCAGGGAGCAGACCTTAAATCCATTTTCACATTTTTTTGGTTTTACAGGCATGCAAAATGCAAGAGTTGCAGATCATGGAGGCTTTCATTCAGCTTACAAAGGAAATCCCAGAAGAACAGGTAAGGTACCCTTGTAAGGGAAATTGTGAAGGTGTGAGAGTAAAACCAAGTGCATACTAGAGACCCCAGGGAGTTGGAGATACCAGTAGATTGTTGAGCTAGCTCAAGAGAGAGGCGATGTGGGCTGTAGCCAGCAAGACGTTAGAGGTCGGGCTGCCCAAGCCTCTGGAGTTTACATCTCACCACAATGTTTGCCTTGCTGGTTTTAAGTCTTACTTTAGTCTGATTCTTGTCTTTTCTTCTGTTCTTCCCTTTTGGAATGAAAATGTTTATTCTGCATTATTGTATGCCATAAGTATTTAATTTTGTTTTGATTTTTATAGGGGCTCACTCCTAAGCATTTGCCTTGAGACTTTGGACTTAGACTTTTCAGCAAGGCTTAGAGTTTGGACTTAAGATTTTGGTGACTCTAAGAGAGGGACTAAATGCATTTTGCATAATGAGATGGACATGATCCATTTGTGGTCCATGAGTGAAATGTTAGGATTTAGATCTAAGATGTCTCCAAAAGTCTCACGTTCAGAGGTACGGTTTTGGGAAAGGTGGCTGGAATCATGGAGATGCTATACTCAATGGTAGATTAATCTACTGATAAATTCATAGCTGACTGTGATTTTAGGAAATTGGGCCTGGTTAGAAATGAGTCACAGCTCTTCCCTCTCCTTTCTTCCTGGTTCCCATGGGTTGAGCAGTTTTCCCTACCATGTCCTTTCACCATGCTATTTCTGCATTGGAGCCAGCCAATTATGAACTACAATCTCTGAAACTGTGAGCCAAAATAAACCTTTGCTTCTTTAAATTGCAGATATCAGATATTTTGTCCCAGTTACCAGAAAAGTAACTAATATTCGAGCAATCAACAATGGGTGCATGTGTGTGTGTGTGTGTGTGTGTGTGTGTGTGTGTGTGTATTTCTATTAAGATAGACTATGGAAATCCTACCAGCTTTTCTCTGCTAAAAATGGTGTCTACTCACTTGTCACTATGGGACTGCCTTGCCTATTCGGGTTCAAGGTTCCAATACTGAGTGTTCCTCATTTTTATTATTACTATTTTAAAACTTATCCAAGTGTACATTATGACCCAGGAACAAGAAAAGGAGATGGCATAGTTTTTTGAAGGACTCTGTTATCACTCAGCAATTGCTCCCAATCATTCTATTTGTAAGTTAGTAACAGTATTCTCTCAGTGAATATGATAGTCCATCTTCAATACAAACATAGAAAAGTAAAGCTTTTCTCCTTTCCACTCCTAACTTCATCTTCCTACTTCTTTACACTTTTGCTCTTCTTAAAATTTTGTCAAAAATGAAGGAGTAGTATGAACTTATAATTTATACAGTAGGAATGTGTTCCATATTGACCTTAAAAATCATCCTATCTGCTTTTTAAAACTTTATTTCATGACCTAGGAATGGTTCTTGAAATCAATGTAGTGAGTCACAAACAGCGTATTTTCAAAATAAAACAGAAATCAAACATATCATAAATAGTAACAGGAAGCAATGTTTCTTGAAACTTTTTTTTCTGCTATAAGGTATACATACTGTGTTGCCATATACCATACATTATTAACCTGGAGTGAGGTATACGAAAAATGGATAGCAGCTTGTTTCAATTCTCTTATTTTACACACGTTGAAGTGGAGACAGATGGAATGAGTGCCTTTTTACAGGCCCACCAGCTATGAGAAGACAAAACTGGGGACCCTAAATCACCTAATTCCTGACTGTCACTTTATATCATGTTGTCCATTTCAGTCGCATTTTCTTTCCTGTTATAATTATGCTTCATGGGGGATGAGTAAAACTTCAGGGAGTCTCTCTGTCTATGAGGAATTAAAACCATTGAAGGTATACATAAATTATTGAAAGAAATGAGTACCTGGAAGGTATGAGTTATAGAAAGATTGTCTCAATCCAATATTAGTGAAAATTGAAAACAAAAGCCATGCTTTTGGTTGAAATGATAAAAGCAATGAATTTTGTGATAAAAATTTAAATTTTGAAAATGAAAAAGACTGAATGTAGCTTAAGAATAAGATGCAAATACTTTAAAGAACAATTTGCAGGGTCTGTGTGTAGCACTAGAACACCCAGATGAAAATCGAACACAGTTGTTGACTCTGTATAACACGGTCAATCCTCTGGATGACTGACTAGGTCTTTCACTTTTCTTCCCAATTTTAGGGGTCACAGCACAGGTGTAGGTATAATGCCAGTGGCTGATTAAAGCAGGTCGCAATCTGTCTGGGAGAGTTTCTGTGCCATCCTTCATAGGGACAGGGACTAGACAGGATGACCTCTCCTGTTGCCTTTCAATTAATTCAATCAGCCTCTGCTTCTATCAGACATCTTCAGGGAAGCAAACTGTACACTCACTCCAAGTCCTTAATAGGAATCGGTAAATACAGAGACTACAGACAGTGTCTAATGAATAAGCAGGATCCATTTTTCATTCATTATTTACACCTTTTTCCTACATAATATTTCTCCCTCAACAATCTAAAACTTCCTGGAAGACAGGTGCTGGATCTACAAAGCCGATGAGTTCTTACTGGGCCTATTGTAGTTCCCTAAAACACCAATATTAGTAAACCAACCTGAACCGAGTTTCTTGATAATGAGGGATATATTACATGGTCCCATTTAGATGCCCATGGGCCTCATCTTTTACATTTTAATATTCCGTGAACTGTCACTCTACAAAACTATGATAAAACATATTAAAGTACTTTGGGGAAAACTCTGATCAAATAACAATCTATGCCTTCTGTTTTTATGCTCAAATAAATGTACACAAAATTTAGAGCTAGTAGGAGTGTTTATTTTTTGTTTCTTTCCTAAAAGACCAGCAGAATAATTTCCATAATAGAGGAAATATATCATCTGAGACTAAAAGCATTAGACAGTGTTGAAACAACAGATCCAAGATGAGGCAAGTGCCACATGACTGCTCATTTCAAAGTCCTCATAAATCAGAAACCTCTAGTTGTATGTCAACACTTCCTAAACAATCAACAAAACATCAGTACTCATTAAACAAAAGTCATACATAGCATTGCCTAAGATCAAAAACTGTAGCTTTTAACTAAGAATTTAACTTACAATGGGAAAGGAGAGAATTAGTGTGACAAACCTGTTCCTAAAAGAATAGCTAATTAACATAAAATGTAGGATTCTTCAACACTACATGTAAACTAAATTATAGCTTATAATTTGTGTGAGTTCTACTAAGATCTAAAAACATATTCCAAATGAAAAGTGGAAATATGGTCCAGGAAGGACTGAATTAACAACCAAGGATCTGTTCTGACAACAAAGTGGTTTTACCTTGGGAGATGTAGCAAGACTCTAATAGACTGTCTTATTATTACCCTTGTGTAAAAGTGCAAAGAAAAAATCAAAAATATTTTCATCTTCAAACTTTCAATGCATGGAAATGCAAAAAAAGAATTGAAAATATTTTCATCTTTAAACTTTCCTCATATGCTTTGAACATCAAAACACATTTCGTGAGAAAATTATAAATAGAAATTTGATAAATTTAGAACTAATGTGAAAATCATAGCCTGAGATGCACTTTAAATATACTTCTAACAAATCCATTTCTCAAGTGATTTATTTTTGCCACCAAAATTATGTTACTGGCACCAAGAACTAGGATAGGAAAGAGAGGAGATATGACAAAGGAAACATTTAGACATAATGGACCAAGTGTACAAATGTTCATAAATAGCCTTCTTCTTAGACATTGAAAAAGAGACTGATTGTTTATAGGGATGTAGACTGAGCCAACTCCATGCTGGAAAACTTGGAAATGTTCTTACATAACTTTCAGAAATTCTGAGAGACAAGATACATTACTCTCGCTGAAAAAACCTGGTCTTAGCTAGGTTCATAACCTGACTGTCATTATATACTTAGAAGACAAACATCTCAGACACTTTATTCATTTATTGAAAGTATTCTGGGTTTTATTTTATAATTAGAGCTTAGGTCTAAATAGCAAAGCATAAGCTCATAAATAGTGTTATGGATTTAGATGAAGATGTACTGTGTCACCAAGTCCTCAGATAGACCTGTCTCATTTAACACCAGTAAGTACCTGGCAAATATTTGATCTTTGACATTTGTCATATTGTGCATTCAATTTGTTTAAAGTAATATTTTTGTGAGTTTTCTACTAGTCTTTCAATCGAATGTATTTAGGATTGAGACAGCTTCAGGTACTATAGTCATAGAGTGAACCACTATCCTTTTTGAAACCAGGCTTCTTAGAAGGACATCTATACTTCTGCTTCCCCTCGGCAGTGCACACCTTGACACCTACATTTGACTTTTAGCCCAAACCTACCTCAAAACTATTTTTGGTAGAGATGATTAATCATACATCAATACCAATCACCACTTCTTACATGGTATTAGAATTCATGGTTTTTAGTGGTCATATGGCTGATCAGAATAAAGAATTTCATTTCAAAAATATTTTTGTGGCTAAATTTAGCTGCCAATAGGATGCAGGCAAAGGTATAATATGGCAACTTTTAGGAATCATGCTTAGAGGACCCAGGGATAAGACTTTTAGCTTTTTTTTTTTTTTTTTTTTGCCTTTTCCTCCATCCTGTCCCTAAAAAGGCAGATGTGATCACCAAAGCCATTCCTGTCATCTAAAACCAAGAGGAATTAGAACCACACCATGAAGACAATAGAGCAATAAACTAGAAGGAATCATTTTCCCAAAGGCCTGAGTAAGGTAGAGCCTCTATGCCAGTACTGGCCTGCTTTCTCTGGATTTTATCAGGCAGGAAAATAAAGTTCTAAGGTCGGTCATTTAAACAAGCATTTTCACTGTCTGCTGCTTATAGCTGGTCATAATTCTAAACGCTACACACCGATGATCTTTTTCTAATCTAAGCCCACAAACAGTAACACACGGACCACCACATTTTGACTTTTAGTTGTGCTAGTCTTTTGAGGCCGACAGCAGGAACAGTAGGAAAACATAAAATTTTTCATAGAAATTCCTATATCCCTATTATATCTGGTAAATAGTGTCATGTCCCTTAGTTTCAGTGTTACCTCTGAATAAAGGGATAAAAATTTCCTCCTTCAAAATGTTTTAAGTAACCAACCAAATAAAACCTGTGGCATCTACAATATTCTTGTGCCCATTTTCACAGTACATAAGTCATCTAGGGTTAGAAAGTTTTACACATTTAACTTTAAAATGCCTTAAACCTGAGTATCTCTTTTAGTTTCACCTACTCACTGAATTAATGAACATTCTGGCCTTCAAATACATTTACTGTTCATCTGATGAAGGATAAAAAAAACGTGGCTCATATGTACACAGGAAGAAATACTATTCAGGCATAATAAGAATGAAATCCTAACATTTATGACAGTGTGGGTGGAACTGAAGATTATGTTAAGTGAAATAAGGCAGATATAAAAAGACAAGTCTGATCTCACTCACACTTGCGGTTAAAAAGAGTTGATCTCTTACAATGGTAGTTACCTACACTGGAAAGGCCAAGTGGGTGGGGAGTGGTGGTGAGAGATTGGTCAGTGGGTACTGAATTATCGTTAGAGCTAAATGAGAAATTTTGAAATGCTATTGCACATTCAGGAGACTGTAAATAACAATGTACCATACATTTCAAAGTGCTGGAAAAAAAGGATTTTAAAAATTTTCAACAAAAAAATGATAAATGTTGGAGGAAATAAATATGATTAATGAGATCCAGTCATTATGCAATTTGTACATATATTAAAACATAACATAGTTACTCTGATAATAATGTCTAATATTCATATTTTATGTTTAATTTAACAAGTTCATGAAAAAGAATTTTAAACAAAAAACAGAAAGGGTTTGAATGTATTCTGTTGTTTGTTGTTTCTAAATTCATCTTTGTTTCCTATCCAATTTTAAGGCACTGGATAGGAGACACAGTTATTTTCATTGATCATTGTATTTCAAGTTTCAAGTATACATAGTAATGTCTCAATAAACAGTGCCCTGCGTACTATCCTTAGGAGACTATAGCAGAGAGTCCTTTCCAATGCCAACTAATGAGAGGCTTATTTCTCTCTTTTCTTTACCAGCCAGATCATGACAAGACCTTGCCCTTTACTGAGCTCAGTCATAAAGCCAATTATGTTCCTTGTTGAGAACTAGTTATCATACTCCATACCTATATAGTCCAAAAATAAATGCAATAAATAAGATGGACTCAAAGTTCTATAAAGTGATTATAGTTGACTTTATGGAATCTCTACCAATCAATTAGATATGTTGGTCTAATTTAAAAGATGATCAGATTGACTTGACAATCTCAACTGAGTTGACAACTCAATCTTTTAATTGTCCATTGTTTTCTCAATTAACTTCACAGATGGTAAGTTTCTCAGGGCTCTATACTCTTTATTATGCAAATGCTATTTTTGGGCCACGCTATTGGCTCTTTGCTGCCCCTGTATTTAGTACAGGTCTAAACAAATCATGATGGAAACTAAGTTACTCTCTGGTGTCTCTTACTTTCACAGTCCTAGATCAGTTTTCTCTTCTAAACAGCTATTGTTCTCTCCTCTAATCCCTGATCAACAGATGCTCAATGCCAGTGAGGCAGACTGCATCCAACAAAGATACAGGTTGTAACGGTGAGAGCTTCCCAAGGTGCTTCCAACCAGGAGGTACTGTGTTGATATCTCTTCACTTCTGGGCTCCAGTCATCAACAAATTATACATATATAGGGAAAAAAAATCATCAAAAGTAGATGGCATTATTTCCATGATCCTAAAATGATCCTCTTCTCAGATTTCCAGGAGACAACAACAACAAAAAAAAAAAAAGGAGAGGAAGTAACCATAACTCCAATAAAATACCATGATTAGATACTAACTAGACACTAGCCATTTTAAACTAAACATATAAGCACACCTAACAAGAAAACAATATGAATTACTGTATTAATGAAAAACCTCTTCAAAAGTAAAATTTTACATCACAAAATACCAAAGTATTTTCCGCCCTCAGTCTAATTATACGAAAATGATCCTCAAGATTCTTCTATTCATATCATATTTACAAGATCATGGTTTCTATTCTCTTTGAGTCACTTTTCAAGTGGTATTTCATTTTATTTATTTCTAATTCACTATTTCTTATAGTGGGAGTCCCTTTTAATTTATTCATAACATTTCCTGCTTTGACTTGCTAATGGCATCTACTTGTACACTTCGGTAATTTGGTACAGACCTTTTGTTTTTATTTTTAGATATTGATACCTTCTTATATTCCTAATTGAGTCATTATGCTCTGATTACACAACTTCTTCACCTAACGAAAATTCTACTGGAATTGAAGTTTTAATTAATTTCACAAATATTCAGAGAAATTTCTAAAACTTTCAATTTGTAGTCAGTTTCACTCTGAGACAAAAAATATCACCTGAAAGTCAAGTATATCAAAAATAGCTAAAAAGAAGGGAAATATTTCCACCTAATTCTATTTTAAAGTATCAGATTAAAAAATTCACTTGCTCTCTTCATTTTGTTCAATGAATCTTCAGGACAATCTTTGGTCAAATTCAACAAAAACAATAAGCCATCCAAAAAATGAAGTTATTCCATCAAATGTTAAAAAATATACATATACTGCAGATATCATTTGCATTTGTTTTATTACTTGTTTCCCAAAACTTCTATATGCTTTTCTAACATAAACCATTCTACTTACAGTATATCTTCTTGATACTGTTTTTATTTTAGTGTTACTCAAATAGTTCTCATGCGTTACAAAGTGAGCAAAATTTGATTCTCCTCTGCCATCTATTGCAATGATAAAATAAACCATAATTACATTGAAGGACATGAAGAATGAGTTCTATTTTAACCTGCCAAGATCCTCATCCTATCTGTGCAGTTAAACATACAACTAGGAGCAAGTCAAAAAAGCATTAGATGAATTAGAGCTAGTCCTTAGGAGACTACGCCTGTGAGACTAAAATCAGGTCTGTTAGATCAATTTACAAACAAGACAAAAAAAGACAAAACAAAACGAACCCAACTCAAGTAAAGAAACTGTCTATAGTTTTTCTCTTCAGCTGTTATAAATGCCTCAGTGTAAGATAAGCTATTCTTTGTGCAGAAATAGACTTTTCATATTTTCTAGAATATGTTTAAAACCTGTAACATGTGGCACTGTAACTTTGAAATACCTAAGTATTATCATGGAAGAGAAAAAATAGAAGAGAAAACATATAATAAACAACTACGGATTGGAAAACAAGATATTTGTTTCCAGTATATGCTTAGTTTGTCCGCAATATGATTTATAACATGCAGTAAGATAATTGCTGTAAACATCTTACATATATTACACTTACTCTGCGTTTCCTGCTTACTAGAAGCCATACTGAAATCTAAGATAGCTTAATAATGTTCAAAAGATTAACAACAACAACAACAACAAAAAATAATGAAACACAACGACAGAGTAATTACTATTCAGTAGGGAGCACCATGAAGGGATTTTTCTCTAGCTGTAATCAGTTTATAATTATGGCCCTGCAAACAAGGCAACACATAAAGAAACAGCAAGAAACTCCGAGTCAGCTTCCATGTTGTAAATTTATGGCAGCTTTGAGCTCTTTGTCTTCGCTGCCCTGACAGGCAGCGGGGGCTCTGCAGTTCTCAGGCAGAGGCTCCCCTCATCAGGACTAACATCCGGATGCACAGGTTAATGTTCCACGGAGTCATTTTCTTTTTAAAAATGTTAAAACTCCACAGAGCATGACAAATAACATAGATTTAAAATATAAATAACTAAAGCTCAGCATCAGGAGAAAGAAGCTTCTTGTTTGTCAGTGACAAATAACAAGCCCAAAGAAATATGAAAAATGCTCTCCATAAAATAGATGGATATTATCTGCTATCATGAGTGGTTAAAATTATGTCATTCTAGTGGAACAGAAAGTACAAGTTGCTTCTGCTACTCCCACCGTTTACTCTTTCTATACAGTGCCTTCCTAGATGAGCTTTGCTAGGTAGGCTATGTCAGGTAGTCTCAGAGATTAATATATCTGGAAAAGGACAAAAATGAAAACTCTCTTTTAATTTCCTTCAGGGTTGAACCACTAAACAGTTTCCCAGATAGCAATCCTCAAGATGAAATCCAACCACTTCTTCAATTCCAAAACAAGTCTGTGTGCGAACATATCTTACAAGACATTGTGATGATAGTCTACTTAAAAAGCATAAAATGCAGAATATCGGCCTAGGTGTTTATTGAAATTTCTTGTAACTAAATAAATACGCAAACACATTAGTTTCTAAGGGGAAATTTACCTTCGCCTAGCTTGCAGATGACATAACAATGATACTACCATTCACGTCATTTTTAATTAAATGTTGAAAAGTTCGTTGGGCATTAACACTTATTCCTATTTGTGTATTAAGCTACTACCTAAAAGTATATATTAGCATTTTACTTAAAAGTATATTTTGCTTTAAGGACGAAGTCCTAGTGGCAAATCAGTTGATTTCATATGATTGTGCCAAGGCAGTCAGAGGGTAAAGAGGTATCTGCCGAATCAGAGACCAGCCCTGGAGGAAGAGCTGTACTGATGGTGGCAGGAACATATGAGAAGAGCAGTCCAGAGTCCAAAAAGGTGAAGGTGAACGAGAAAGAACTGTGGCAACAATGCAGGCAGAAAAGCCTGGTGGCTCATAGGTGAGAAGCTGAGCTCTGAGTAGAATAACTTGCCACAGGGCGCCTGCTGCTTTGCGAGACTGCAAAATGTGTCAGATGCCTTTCCAGTAGGGGACTAAGAGGAAAATGTGGCATCCTCACTAACTCTTTGAGACCACTAGGGTGCCATTTGATAAATGATAGTGTTAGAGTCCTAAATGGAGTCTAAGCATCTGTTGGAATAAATGTTCATCTTCAAGGGCTCTGCTTATTAATGTGGAGTATTACCCCTATTCCATGTAGAATAATGACTTGTATGCGTTGTACATGCAGCTGTTGAGAGACACAGACAGACAGAGAGACACAAAGAGAAAGTGACTGAAACCTAGTCAGGCATAGCATGTAGTTTTTGTAAGATACCTGAAACCTAGTCAGGCATAGCACATATTTTTTTTAAGAAACCTCTTAAAAATATTGCATTTCTACATTCTTACTTTAGAAAAGAAGATTTAGGCTGAGGTGTCATGTTTAGATAATTGAATATATTTTTGCTTCCCCTTTTTATTCCACATTTACTTTCTGACTTGCATTCACAACACATAACTTTTTTGAGAGTTAACTATTATCTTTCCACCTTCTGCACTATATTCAAACTTTAAATGCAAAGCATTGTCTGCATTGTTTCACAAGGCAACCTTCCCAGATTTTTTTTTAAGTTCTACATAACCAGGGTGGCTGCCAACTTGAGGTGGTGACTCATACATTGAATTGTGCATACATCCAAGCACAGAGTAGAGGAAAAAGCACTTTATTTTTCTCCTTGCTCAGGAGTTCTGGAGGAGAAACTGACTTGTAATACATAGCGCCAGGGTACCCAGGACTGCGTTCCAAAACACAGACCTCAAAGGGTCTAAGTATTTTGCTCATAAAATACAATTTATTGCCAGTTGTGGAAGGTGAAAAATAACCTCTTGGGCACAACTGGTGAATAAAAGCACTATAGGGGTGGTTAACTGAGTTCTGTAAAAATAAAACACTACTCTGAAGAAGATGAGCATCAATTTTAATCAGACTATTAATCACTGTCCTGAAATTAACATATAATTGCAGGAAAACAGTTTTTTTTTGAGAGATGGAGAGATGGAAACAGATGTTGAATAGGCCTACCTGAGTGTTCTCTATGCCTCCTCATTGAGAATGTGAGCTTGCAGATGCTGTTTGCCCCAAAAATGAGGAGTATCTGGTATTTGCAAAAAATACTTTCAAAGAAAACTCACAGATTTTAAGTGAAATTTTCCCTAAGAGTGATTTAAAAGACTTATGTTATATGTTCAATGCTCTTATTCCAGGATCTGGTAGACCATACTGGGAGGGGGGAAAGGTCAAAGGCCCATGATACTGTTATCTTAGGAATGGAGTTTATGGGAGGCCAGGAGGAGGGTCACTGGTTGCTCCAGTCCTGGGTGGCCTCTTCACATCTGGTCAATACCTGTTTTTTAATGGAAAATTTCAAAGAACTTCAGAGCAAATAGCTATATTCTCTTTCAACCAAAGTCCATTGCCCTTGGAAACCCACAGTTATCAAAGCAGTATTTAACCCACAGTTGGCGCTGTGTGATCCCTGTACCAGCAACTGCAGCTTCGCTCTCACAGGGAACCTAAAGAAGTAAATTCTCAGGTCTCGCCCCAGCCCTGCGACATTAGAAACTCTTGGCTGGGGTCCAACAACCCAAATTTTACCAAAGCGATTTGGGTGCACCTTTAAATTTGAAGGGCACTGGCTTAAATTATAAACAATTACATGCACTTAATCTAAATTACTCTCCACTGTAATCATTAAAAGATCTGAACCTGGTTGTCTCCCAGCTTTATTCCACAGAACCCCTACCATTCAAATAGTTGCAATTGCACCTGTGGACAATTCTAGAAAATAAACCCATCTTTTTATTTAGAAAGCAAAAGTTCCTCTAGAAAGGTTAGCAGCTCCACCCCCATTTATGCCATGAATCGCAGAGTCACCCTAAATTGCTTTAGTTACCATGGGGAAAAAGGCAAGCCAGGCTTTATAAGATCTTTGAACATTGTCCTCTCTCCAACACGATGACTGGCCACAGTGCATGCCCACTTCTACTCTGGCCCCAGTAATCCCTTTTCTAGTCTTCTTCCCTACTGAAGTCCACACTGAAGAACTTATATCATATTCATCCCCCCAAATCAATTTAGAGAACAGAGCACTCTTTCATGTTTGAGTTAATCCCTCCATACCTTCATTTCCCTCCCAGAGACAGAAGACAGCTAGAGGAGTGCACTCACTGTCCCCATGCTGCTATGTGAAGTTTTCTCATGACAGTTTTCTTACAGCTTACTTTCAAGTCTTCACTCATTTGACCTCTTTCATCTACTTGTGATTAGAAAGTGCCCTGTTTTTTCTACTTCTTTTCTGATCAGCACTAAAGAAAAAAGGAATAGTCTCCTCGGAAATAGCTACCCAACCACTGCACTTTCATATTATTTTGCATGGTTTTGTCCGTTCCAATAAGAGCCAGTTATGATAGAGTGGAAACGGCACTGCAGGTCAGGAGGTGCACATTCAAGGGACAATTGGAGCGCTTACAAATGCTCCTCTCCAAGGCACTTAGAACTCTGAGCTGGAGCTCCTGATCTGGTAAAAGGATTAATAACAATCCCTTCTCTGAATACTCCACAACACTCTTCATTAGACCGAATCTTTTGAATGCATGTAAAGTCATTGTGACCACTGGAAAGATCTGCTTGAAGACCAGTTATTAATGCCTGCAAGTGTTTACTAGAATCAAAGTTACAACACACATATAAATAGGACTTGGAAGCACTCACGGTAACAGTGGCTTTTAGTCCATGAAATCACAACTCTGCAGTTTAGACAGTTTGATCCCATTGATTAGCTAATAAATGTTAGCAATAAAAAGCAAGCAGTGATTGTTCTATTTTGCAAAAACACTTTTGAGCAGAGACTTAGAAATATGACCTGAATTATTTCCACATTAGAGAAAAATTGGAACAAAAGTAGTAAATATTACAAAAACAACACTGACTAAAAGAACCATGTAAAGGAACTTGGCGTCAGTGATCACATATGAAAATGACTACTGGCACAAAATAGACTTTATGGCTAATGTACAATATTGTAATATGTTATGAGAAATAACCACACTCAGACAGGATCACTTTGGATCACTAACGATGATATAGATTTCCATCAATTTAAATGAGCCTTGAAAAAAAAGCACAATATTTACTTTCCTGTGTTTACTTCTAGTCTTAAGGAAAAACAGTGATTTGGAACTCACCAAAACCAAGAGGCTAAAATAAGACAGAACACTTTTGCTCTCTTTATTACCAAAATCACTTGAGAAATGAAAAAACAGCCCTTGGCACTAGCAGTGTTAATTATCTACATTATTTTTCCTGGTATACAATCTTAAAAAAAATCAGCCTATTAACCTTGTAAAGTGCATTCTCACAGACATTTTGCTCAGCATGAGTTTACAACCAATCCCAAATTATGTCACTTCCCCAGGTTTAATGTCTTCAAAGGTCACTTCCTCCTGTTACTGAAGATTAGAATCCTTAGAGAAGGGAGTCCTTAAAGTTAACATATTGTCATCACAAAGACCCCATGTTCCAATTCAGAAGATACTCTGAATTTTATGTTACATAAGAAATGATAGCAAATGAAAGAACACAATCCATATTGATTTTTAATATTCTTCTGTAAAACATCTTTCTAATCAATATTATTTATTCTAATACATTAAAATAAATGGTTTTCATTTGTAACCAATGCTTTATATCATGCCCTGGGATTTTATTATTCTGAAAATTTTTAATAACATAAAAGAAGCATAATGCTAATTTAGAAGGAGGAGGAAGCCAAGAGGAAGGGGAGAAGGGGGAGGAAGAAGAGCAGGAGAAAGGAAGAAGAGGAGAAAAAAAGAAAGAGGAGAAAGAGAAGGAAGAAGAAGAAGAGGAAGAGAAGGATTAGGATGAGGAGGAAGAAAAGCAGGGGGAGAAGAAGCAAAAGGAGGAAGAAGATGAAGAGGAGAAAGAGAATGGGGGAGGGAGAAATATCAGTGTTTGCTCATATGCCGTGAGCCAATGAAAGTCAAAGTGTGGTTCAGAGAACTCCAGCAACTGGAATTTACTAGGATGCTTGTTAAAGTCCTTCAGCTCTACCCTAAAGAATTACACAGGAGGGGAATTTGGAAGCTGCATTTTTGCAAACACTCTTGATGACTGCACAGGACAGTTTAAAACTGATAATCTAGCCAGTGGTTCCCACCTCCATTGCGAATTGTACTCACCTAGAGAATTGATTTAAACACCAATGGCTAGGCCTCATCTCAGAACAATCAAATCAGAATTTATGGACCATGGGCAAGGTTGTCAGATAAATACAGAACATAGTTATTTAACATACTTATACTAAAACATTGCTATTGTTTGTTTGTTTGAAATTTATATTTAACTAGATTATCTTATATTTTGATTTATTAAATCAGACAACCCAAGTGCTGGGGCCCAAGCAAATGGTTTTCTATTCTTTACTTAAGGAGTCAACTGGATAATTGGAATTGAGAAAATTGACTCTGAATATGGACTCTAAAGAGATTGGGCTACAACGCTTTACAGAGAGGAGGGGACACAGGAATAGCTGAGATACTCGAGGAAGGAAGCAAGCAAGCAAACAATATTAATTACTCCTTGCACCTTGATGATTTCATATACTTTTATTTGATTTCCCCAAAACTTCACAGGAATTCACTGATTCTAAACTAACCTTATAATAAATGAAAGACACCAGCATAAACATTATGGAATTATGTCTTTTTAACTGATAAGTGTACATATTTCTAAGGTAGAGTATGGTAATTTAATACATGTATACAATGTATAATGAGCCAGTCAGGAAAATCATCTCCTCATATACTTAACTCCTCATATATTTATCACTTTTAAGGGTTGGGAAATTTCACACTCTTCTAGTTATTTTGAAATATGAGTCGTTTTACATGATATCCTACCATTGCACAGTAGAACAATATCTACTAGATAGATTAACTAGAACAATATGTTTTTAAAATAGCATGTCTTCTTAGAAACACTTAAAAATGAGAACTTCCAAAAGATTGGTTCCATAACCAGGTAATTTTTTTCATAACTGGTAAATTGACTTCTGTATTCACAAATTCCTCTCTCTGGCTTCCCAGCAGGATAAGAGTTCTGATATCACAGCCAATACTCTTAGTAATGTTCACTTTTTGCCTTAGAGCATTAAGAAAGTGACAAAATTTAATAATACCTCAGGAAAAGGATAGGAGCCTATATACGTTATCTGACGTTGTCCAATAAATACATACCCAGATGAAATTAATACAGACACAAAAACCATTCTCAGTTTTGTACAGTAAGGGAGAAGAGTAAAGTTCCTGAGTATAGGCAAGTAAAAATAAAACAATAAAACTGGTAAGTAATCTCAAAATTTCTGGAATGATAAAGTTGCCCCAGAAAAGTCGTCCCACATAAAAAGCATCAACATAATGTACAAGTAACAATAACTTACAATACAGTTAAGATACATTATTAAAGTAATAACATTTTATTACTTCACAGAATTTCAACTTACAAGTGTCAACGTAAAGGAGTTAAAATTTTAAGGTCTGTAATATAAACAAAGCTGAATTCTAGTCAGATGACAGGTTTTGGAGTGACTAGACAAAATTTAGCAAGAATGTATCTTTATAATGCCCCTTTGTAACTAAAGAAAGAGCAAAGGCAAATTAATCAACATGGAAAGGCACAAGCCCATTATAATATTTCTTTCTTATAATTGATTTCTATTCACATAGCCCCAGTATCATAGCAACACATCATCTCATATCAAACTCCTCGGGATATCATCATCTTGCTTCCCACAAAAGAATAAAATTTGAAGGGTATCTTGGTATCTATTAGTATTGTTCCACATATGGAAATTTTTAGCCCAATGCTTCAAGATGTGGCATTTATCAGAGAGAGAGACATAAATGACCAGCAGATGATTTAAATGACTTTCACTGAATTGGGCCCATGAAAATACTGATATAATGGGCGAGTAGGTCATCACACTGACCTACAGTTCTCTCAGGATTTGGAAGAATTTAATGTGGTAGTCCTAATGACCATTTATCATGGTTCAGAGCAAACTATTTTCCCTTAATAACAGACTGGCTAGTACAAACCTACTGAATTAGTGTTTATGCATCTAATTTCTGTAAGTTAAAAATAAACTGTGCTAGAGATGCCATATCACTTGAGTTTCACAGTGTGCCTGTTTCTCTTTTTTGTTCTGGGAGGCCCCTACACCTCTGTGAATGCAAAGCTTTTGGCTAAGATTCTCCGGCTAGCGCACTCTTTACTAACCCCAACTCACTTACCTTGAATACTATTTTCATTATTACCAAACAAACATCACCATTCCAGAAAACATTTTGGAGGGCCCTCTGGAGTTTGTCTCAATTCTAGTTTTCCCTCAGCTCACCATTTTCCTCTGTTCAGAGCAAAAACATCTGAGTTGCTGTATATAACACATCAAAATGCAGGATACATAGTTAAACTTAAATTTCAGGAATGTAGGTGCTCTCTCTGTTCTCTCCCAACAAGTTGGAAAAACTAACTGGATAGTTTAAAATTACAGTTCACTTACTGAACATAAAAAGCTCAAATTGAAATCAAGCAAATATACTACTAAATGCATTAACTATTGAGAGAGAACAGTTGATACTCATATAATTAGATCAATTTTGCATGTCTATATCTGTCAATCTGAGCAACCCCTTTGAAGGTAACGATATACAATATTACAACCTCTGTCAAATTCCAATCATCTCATTTTGTAAACCTATAATGTTACAGTATCGGATTTGTTTTTGTTGTTTGTTGGTCCCTTTAGTTTTTTGTTTCTCTTTTCTGTGTCCATTTTCTCATAAATAAAAAAAAGAAAGAAAAAAAAAGAAATCAAGCAAATAAATAGTCATTAAATGTGAGATTTTCCTACCTATATCCTATGAGTTGCTAGCAGACTTGCAGTTCAATAATTAGTGAGATATTCATGATTTGCATTTTTCCTAGCTTTTTGTCAATAGAAAGGTTAGGATTTAATTAGTTAAACTTCTTAATTTTTGTAAGTATTTCACCTGTATTGTGATCAGCATTAGGAGAGAGGGTTTAAATTGAATAGCCTAAGAACATCATTTGTGGTTTATCATTTTCTAGAATTCTTGCATTTAATATGCAATTAAAAGAATAATAGCACATAATCTTTAAGAATTATTTTTAATATTTAATCACAAATAACATTTCCAACCCTACTTAATTTTTTGTAAAATATCATAATTTGATTCATCTAAATATCATGGCCCACAAATATATTCATCAGGATTATAGCTTCTAGTGTTGCTATTTATCAATAACTTGCAAATAATAGAACTGAAAGACTGCTCCAATTTGTAGTCTACTGAAAACTCTCTGAAGCGAAAACCTTTCAACCCATCAAGCATGGATTTATTCATGATTTTTGACCTTATGAGACTTGGGAGAAAAGTGCTGCAAACTTGAATGGTCTAATCATCGGATAAAAACTACTCCTAGAACATGAAATACTCTTTCAAAATCCAAAACTAGCACTAAGATAGCGTGAAACAACAAAGGAACTTAAAATGTGCTGTCCCCTGACTTCCTTAAATAGCAACATGAACTTCTGCTTGGCTCAGTCCTGATACTATCTAAAGATACATTTTTATGTCCTTATTAGAAGTAAGATTAAGGAAACCACAAATGTTGGATAAGCTTATTATGGAAGTATATATAAGCATCAACAGAATTTGAAAAGATTCAAGTTTGCCCTCTTTAGGGATAAATTCATATCCCCAGAAAAAGTGCAAGAAGCAATTGTTTCTATAGAAAAAAAATGCTATGATATCCTAAATTCTTCATTAAAGACAATCTCAGAAATCTTTTCCAAATTTATACCATACCAAGTCTACAATCTTCAATGTTTCATGCACTATCTTGGGATTAATATTTTTGAATATTTTCTTCCACTGCGTAGTATGCACCACATTCCTAGCAGCAAAGAGAAGAACCAAACGCAGATCAAAAGCTTCTAACTAGTAACTGAGGGAAAAGGTTTTGTTGTTTGCATTTTATGAAGTAGAATAAAAACATCAGGAAAGTCCTGATGGGAAAAACATAGATCCCAATAAATTATTCTGGCTGTTTAAGACAAATTTGATAAAATATGAAGACTTCCCTTTACTTTGGGAAAAACAGAAGAAATGGCTATGCCCAACTCATATGTACCCAATGGTCACACCAAGGAAT
This sequence comes from Dasyprocta punctata, assembly GCA_004363535.1. Classification (NCBI taxonomy): domain Eukaryota; kingdom Metazoa; phylum Chordata; class Mammalia; order Rodentia; family Dasyproctidae; genus Dasyprocta; species Dasyprocta punctata. The sequence goes on along the minus strand of RJWM01002566.1, from coordinate 22,225 downwards.
ATTTCAAATGAGAGATTGTTTTGAAAGAGTTAGAGATAACTATAGAGATAGACTTCAACATGGATGATAAAAAGATCTTTTTAGCTTTTGAAAATAAGGCTGTGCTGCTTGCATTCAGACTTGGCCCCTGCCTAATAGAATACCTGTAGAGAAAATTAAAAAGAAAAAATTTACTTCAAAAAAACTAGTTTTACTTCAGCTGACTCCTCATATGCAGAGTGAAGTTGCAAGACTTGCTGCCCCAACACATTAGCAAGGGCAGATGATTGGCATTTGTAGTGGAAGCCAGAGAGGAAAGATCTCAGAGGGTGGAGCTGTTGGAAGAAGCCTTAACTATGGGATGAGACTGAAAGGGCTGTGAGAATCGGAAAGAACACAGTGGGCAGTTTGGTGCAAAAGTTCACAGGCAAGACCTGTTGTGTCACTTTTTGAAGAACACTCCAGAAACCTTAGTTAAGGAGCTTTGAGGAGTCTTTGGGAACCATAAGTACAGAAGGACTGAAATGCCATAATAATATTAGACATTCTAGTACCTTAGCACCTTAACTGTGACCTATGGGTCAGAAGCATCAACATCACCTGGGAACTTAGAGAAATGCAGACTCTCAGAAGCCATCCTGGACATCTTCAATCAAATTCTGCATTTTGACCAGATCCCTACAGGTTCCTTATACACACGGATATCACAAAACCACTGCTCCAGTATTTTATTGAATCCCTTGCTACCACAGCTGAAGGTGAGCACCCCATTTTCAACAAACATCCCAGATGAGACAAATAAGAGAATGGAAAATGCCAACCCATAGTTTAGGAACACTAATCTGAAGAAAAATAATACCAAAGATGTAAGGAAGAAGGAACAGACCGCAGTTGTTTAAACCAGTAACGATAATACAGATCTGATTATATCTATAAAAACATAGTCAGTCAAGCCAACTTTCAACATCTCTGATCCCCAACTTTGCACAGAGGAACATAAGAGACAAGGGATCAAGAATCCCTCCTTATAAAAGTCATACACTGCATAATGACACTTAAAGCTACAGCTGACTTGCATACACAACAATGGTCCCATGAAACTATTGGTGGAGCTGAAAAATTCCAACCACCTTGTGATGTCGTAAGTAGGAAGACAACATGGCATCATAGCACACAGAATTTCCCACGTTTGTGAAGATGTCAGTGTAAACAAACCTGTTGAGTCATCAGTCTTACGAAAGTATAGTTGAAACTAATAACTGCAAGACATGATACATGATACTTGATAATAAATGACTATTAATGGCTTTTGTATTTACTATACTTTGAATAAATGCTTTAGCACGAACTCTCCCTACTTAAAAACAAAAGTTTATTGTGAAATAGTATGCAGCCTTATGCTGCCAGGAGCCTCCTACATCTCACGTTTATGTCTTGATTGCATCACGAGGCCACGTCCAGTGATGGTCCCACACTATCCATGTTTGTAGAAGTGCACCCTGTGATGTTCACAAAATGATGAAATCATCTAACAACACATTTCTCAGAACATGTTCCCATCATTAAACAAAGTGTGATTATAATTATACTTAGGTAATTCATTCGCATAGTTCCTCCATGCCATCTTCCTTCACCCCTGGATGCAGGAATCAGATTCCCTGGCTGGGTACCGAGTGAGTTACCAGATACTAGAAGATTGCTTATGTAGAATACAGAGAACATTGTTTGGAGTTACAGTAGTTGTGAATCTGGTTGCTGCTGACTGTGTCTTTTCTCCTGTAAAATCTTTTCTCTCTGGACTGGGTTTCTTCAGTTCACTGAGATTTTAAAGAACCTGAGACAGATCGGGACTTGAAGTAAACCAGCCTCACAGTCATCTCCTCCTTCCCAACCCAAGAAAATCAGTCAGGCAGACACATGAACCCTAATGCCTCTTTAAAACATATAGTTAGAATTGGAATACTCATCTCACTTTATAAAAGCATAAATATAGACATTTCTTTTCAAGTTCAGAGACTTATTTACCCTCAAATGCAAGCTACCTTTCAAATTGTTTCTTTTCTTTTCTTTTTTTTTTTTTTTTTGGTAGATGATGACAATGAAGATAATGATGACGAATGCTGCTGAAAATACTTTACCTTGGCAAATTACTTTGTGGTACCTTACAAACCATAAACTCTATGAATCTCATCATAGCTTAATGCATTGCTTTGCACAGACCCAGGAAGGAGACCAGCCTCGCATTCATCAAAGTGCCCTTCCTAATGTAGTTTGGGTTCCCTTTCGAAGTCCCTTATCTGCACACTGCTCAGGCTTCCTTCTCACTTTTCTGCTATGAAAGCACTGTCTTTAGTAGATTTTCTATTTTGCTCATTTAAATATTTATAAGTGTAATGCAGCCCTGCTCCAGTTCATCAATAGTAATTCTTCTTATATTTAATGACAGAGAAATGTGGAGCACTAAATAATGAGCTAATGCTTCTGTCTCTCTTGTGATATACTGGTTTGCTTCTCTGGCCAGCTGCTCACTCCACCCCAACTATGTCACTGAGAAAGGTCGGTAGCTGGGGGACCGGACTATGCAGCATATCCAGTTCCCTAGGATCTGCCGTGGTGTCTCCCCGGTGATTTGGGAAGAAAAAGCGTGGTACTTTTTGCAACAAAAAATTTTTTGATGAGAACAGTTGCAATATATTTTTGAAAAAGTGTTAATATTACCTGACTCGAGAACTTTTTAAAGTGTGATGCCAAATCACACACCTTAAAGAAAACGTCTGATATATTTAACTGGGTAAAAATACAAAACTTGTGAAATGCACATGAGCCACTTTATTAATAACAGTGAGAGATAAATAAGTATGTGAGGTAAAAATTTGTATATCTAAAATTGTAATATTATATATGGAAAAAAGCTGTTTGAACTAAAGAAAAAAGGTGGACACATTTGGAATAATTTTTTTAAATGTTAATGGCAAAGGTTATAAAAGGGATATTCAAAAGCTGCAGTCAAGCAATGGGTATATGAATAGTGTTCAACCTCATTGGTGTTAAGCAAATAAAAATTAAAGCCACATTGTAACACTGTGCTTTTTTTTACCTATTTAGATCTCATTTACTTGTGGAGACAGTATAAGTAGACCCACATTAAAATAAAAACTTTAAAAATTTGTATATGCTTCACCCATCAAAGTCACCTTTAAAAATGTATTTAATCAGATGTAAAACAACTAGCAATAGGCAATAAATGTATCATGGAATACTTTGTGGTCATGAGAATTTATGATCTGGATCTGTAAAATGTTAAGATAACATATGTTGTTTGTGATACATTTCTATAAAAAATCAGGTTACCATTGTTCAATTCTATTTTGTGCAAAATGAAAATGATGATAGGCATCCGTTTGTGTAGGGCATTAAAATACTTACCATTACCATCTAAGTGGTCTTGAACAGGTTATTAAATACATTTTTTCTGTATTACATAATTTTCAATTTTGTGTATGAATCAGTTAACACACGCTGATTATAAATAAAAATAAATAAGTATTTATAATTTGGAGGGAAGGAGGGAGAGTAAACAGCTGGTACAAAAATACTCAAAAGGAGTTCCCTGTCTTAGAAAAAGCTAAGATAAAGAGTCCATTCAGTTATGATGACCAGTGATCAAACCAAGGCACACTGCAGTGGTGCTCTCTCTTGCTCTGCATAGGACCACACTGCTTGATCCACTTTCTCAACATAAACAGTTAAACATCAATATGAGTTATGCTGGATTTCTAGCAAGTGAGAGGCTCCTAATGGTTCATTTAGCTAGCATCAGCAATGTGTGCTGATCTATTATTTATGCAAGATTTCAAAGGACTGTGATAACTCTCTGCTTTTCTTATGTTAGAAGAACTTTTTAATTGATGAATAAAAGTTGTATAGGTTGATGGTACATAACACAATGTTTTGATACAGGTATACATATGGGACACACTTTTTTAGGTTAGAACACTTAGAAAATCTACTCAGTTGGCAATTTTTAAGTAGAAAATATATTTTCACAATATATCTCTTGAATATATTTCTCCAACATGAAATTTTGCACCATTTTGCCATCATGTTGCCATTACCCACCTCTAGTAACCACCCTTCTACTCTCCACTACTAGGAGTACAACATTTTTAGATTCCACACAAGACTAGATGGTGTATCATTTGTGTTTCTGTGCCTGGCTTTTTCTACATCCTCAGTGTCCCTCAGTAAATGAATGGAAGAAGCCATAATATATCTTGTTACAAAAAAAAGAAGAAAAACCTGTTATTTCTGTTAACACCAATGAGCCTGGAAGAAATTCCAATAAATAAGAGAGAAGAATGTTTTTGAGGTACTGGGTAGTGAATTCAGGGCCTGCACACTAAGCTACATTCCTAGTCCTTTTTTATTTTGTTACAAGGCTTCATTAAGTTGTCCAAGATAGGCTTCAACTTGAGATTCTCCTGCCTAAGCCTCCTAGAGTGCTGGAAATACCCTCCATGTCCAGCTTAGTTAAATTTTGAGAAAGTCAAGGCCTGTTATCCTTCTGGTAAACTTTTTTGGTTGGCCCAGAGAATACTTCTAGAACATCAATCCTAACTATGCCTATTTTCCCTGAAAGCTGCAGCATAAATGACAGGATTAACAGAATGTGTTGCAAGCCAGAAAAAAAATCACAAGATTAAAAAAATTGTCAGAAAATATGTCTTTATGTGAAAATCACAAAAGTCAAAATGTGCAAAGAATGTAATAGAGACCATGACTACCTGCTTCAAGAAAGAAGGGTGTGCATTCGAATAATCACAGCATCATGTGAATTTGATCAGTAGTCATGAACTATCAACCCAATGAAGAGCTACAGATTTCCAGGTAGTCCTTTTTCAAGGCCAGAATTTATAGGCCTCCAAAAAGAGTACATCTAACAGAGGCAGGTCAAAGATACAGTTTTCCAAATAGTTAAATGAAAATCTTCTCTGAGTAAATTAGCGATTTTTCTGATGCTCAAAATTATTTTGACTTTTCACTGTGAAAATCTGGAGTGTCACGACTTCTTTCCCCTTAAGACTCCTTCCCAAGCTCATACCCTTATCTTAGGTGGTAAAGACCCTGGAACCTTGTATCTGCAGTTCAGAGAAACTTCCAGCAGATGGCAACATTGGCTTATTGAGAAATTACCCAGGAGCCTGTCACTGGGTACAGGTGGAGAGTGCACCTCTACTCCCACAGTGTCTAGAGTAATTGTTTTGAAGCACACAAATGTTTATGAGGACTTCACAATTTAGTAGAAAGGAGGAACCCCTAGTAATAAATATAAAATGTTATTGAAAGTCATAAGAAATAAGTTTACATTTTCAAATTAAAATCAAAGTTGAAAAAAATAGGTATTTTCAAAATCTTATAGTTAGCTGGTGTTATCAACTATGTTTTGGTAAATATTATAGTAAGAGTTTACGCTTTTCTACATCTTCAGAGATGGTCTTAGCTGCCTTTGTTCCAGTCCTGCATATTCTGGCTAGTATGACAATTAAGCATTGTTTTATGACCCTCACAACCAAGTAAAATGATGTCCTTAATTACCTCTAAATGATGGTGTTCAACACAGTAGTGTGGTTCTGGTACAAAAGAGCCAGGGTCTTAAAGTGTTGTCCTTCACAGGAGCTGATTATCTTTTTCTTGTTAAATCCGTGTGCTCTCATCTATAAGATAGTGTTCGCAATATACCTTCCTCACCAGATTAAATGAGAACAATGTTCTAAGTCTAAAGCACCATTCCAGGCACAAATAGTGAGCCATCATTAATGTTCTCTATTATCGTCACTCACAATATGTACTTTATTGGGCACATTTTCCTCTGTCAGATTTTTCAGTTAACTCATCACAACTTCCAAACGTACTCAGAAAAGACCCAGGATAAGGTTGCCACACTGACAAAGGGACTTGGTTTTACTTTTTCAACTGATACTACTCTCCTCTCCTCACTGTCCTCTTGGGCTGCATCTTTGCAGGTATAGCTATCATCACAGCTGTATTTCATCAGGATGTCTACCAGCCACACTGCTTTCTGAAACTTCCTGGAAGGTTAGTATTTTCTCTTCCCTCTTCCCTATCCCATAGTTTAAGGAAATATTTCACATAGCATGGTCACTTCCTTTAGTCAATCTTCCTAAGCAAGACTTACTCAAGGACTTGGTACAATCATTTAATTTCTACAATTCACCTCCAACTCTACTCCATTTCATTGTCTTTGCTTAGTTTATTCTGTCATACCTGGCCAGATTAGGCAGTTAGTGGAAGTAAACATACATTAACCTATTGACCTCAGAACGCTGTGTGTGAAGAATTTAGGTTCTGAGCTCCCCACTCCTTCCCTTTCATGTCCTCTCCTCCTGACTGCCCTTGCCTTTAACTCACAGCCACAGTTTAAAGGTAACCTGGGTTTATTCCACTTCAGAATCCATTCAGTAAAGATGCTAGCTTTTATCCTCATTGTGGATGAGCTGCTCTGTTCTGCTGTGTTCTGTTCTTCTTTATAAACCTAACAGTGGCCTTTCTTTAAGGCTGCAAAACAGCAACTCTGCTGCAATTGCTAAATTGCCTCTTTATGTTTACAACAAGGGAGATGAGATGACATAGACTGACTCTAGTTTCCATTAAGATCTGCCCTTCCTGTACTGAACCTTGTTAATAAGTTATAGTTCTTGTAGAATCTTTACCAGATTTATCCTACTCTGCTATAAATTATTGTAAATAATCCTGCATCCTGTACTTAATAAGTGAATGAATGAATGAATGACAGAGGGGAATTTCTCAGTCAAACTGTGGTTCATCACTGCTTGATAATCTATATAATCTTATTATGATACTCTTTTCAACTGAGAGCTTGAATTTACAAACAACAATGGACAAACAATAAATGATGATAGAATTCTGGCCTGCAACCCAGTAGAAATTGACCTAAGAAGCCAAACTGTAACATCTGTAGGAGTCAATGCAGAAAGATCAGTGACTCAAATCAGTGACTGCAGGTTTGTCCCTGCTCTGTTTCCAAGTGAAGATTAGCCAGAGAAAGCCAAATACGCTCCCCCAAACCTATCACCTGATATGCCGTACCTCTAGTTAGCTTTACGTAGCTTCCCCAAATCAACAATGTCATCAGAGCAAATCTGGATCTATCAATGTTGTCCCATCCCCTTGAGTGTCTTTGAGTCTCTGATAGGTACAAGTGATGGTGTTCAGTTCCCTCTTGTGACAAACGTTGAACAATTATCTCCACTTATTCCCATTTGAGTGTCTTTGCTATTTCCACAGTGCTCTGGGGGTTCTAATAAGATGCACACCGCATTACCCAATGCTACTAGCCATAGGTTTGATCAGTTTCAGCACCCAAGGATATCCCATGTGTCTTGCTCATTGGGGTTCCTTGAGTCCATGCAGATGTTACAAGTCAGCATAAAATCTGAACTCTGCTATCCTTTCATTGAGTCTCTTGGGTATTTATTCCCAGTAAGCCACATAGGTCTTCTCAGAAATTTTTATTTGACTTCCTTGACTGTCCATTTCTATTTATTCCTTTTGCTTTCTTTTGTGCTTCTGCTTGTGCTATGCTGTCTAAAAGTGTTATTTATTATGAGAAGGCGAACCACGGGGCAGAGCACAGGTATGCGTCCTGTAAACCTGCTGTTCAAGCTGGCCTCAATGACTCGTGAAATTTTTGTTCCTACTGAACCAACTTCCACACAAACAAACTTTTCTGTGAGTCATCAATAAAACTGAATGGGTATATGTCCTGAGAGCTTGGTTTGGATGCAGAGAGAATGTTCTCTCTGCTTTTTTGCCTACCAATGGTTGCACAGCATCAACTCTGCATTTTTTAGGCAACCAATTGTTTGGATGCCTGAGACATGATGTATCTATACAGACGTCAGTCTTCACCAACCTTCATCAGATCATTAAGTCTAAATCTTTCCCTCAAAAAAAAAAAAACCTACTACTTCTTTTACCTGTTTTTATTACCATCCTAACTCTTAGGCATATCTTTGCAAAATGAAACATGCTCACCAAATACTGTATTTGAGTCTCCAAATTTCAGTCTGAAGAACATTTGACTTTAGCAAAATTGTTCATTTGAGAGGCGCCTTACAAAAAAAAAGAGAGGGAGAGAGAATAAAATCTCTCAGACCCAGTAGATGCAGTTTTTTCTATTGATGTACTGATGATTTCAAATAAAATTCTCATTAAAAATCAGTTTCACTAGAAGATCCTTTGGCTAACGTAATGAACATCTTCAGAAGCTTAAGTAACAAGCAAAACCCATTTTCTTAGTAAATCCTCCCCTTTCTTATCCTCCAGTTGACTCCCTGTATTTGAATTTTGCACTTTCTACTTCATTATTATCTCTCATTTCCACTCTTCATCATCTCCCCCCTCCTCTTGCCCTTGACTAGACCTTTGCCAAATGATTCTCCTAAGACCCTAAAATGCCAATTTCCTCTAAGGACCTATTCTTCCCAGACTCAGGTATAAAAGCAACTCTAGAATTTAAAGCTCATATCTGAACTAAATTAAAGGCTATCATTAAAGACTTTCTAAACCCAAAAAAGATCAGTAGGTACTCATAGAAGAGTTAACAATTATTTTGAGTGCATACTTGACCTATATAAACTGAAGACACATGGTATTTAGAAACTCAGATGCTAAATCCTAGGTAGCAAAGGTAGCAAATAGTGATTGGACTAACCCAAAAGTTCCTCTTTTCACAATAAGAGTGAAGTTTTGAAAGAACTAAAATAGTAGGGCAAAGTCCTACTCCTGAAACATTTTCAGTAAAGGTTGTTTGAACCATAACTCAATCACACAAACAAGTGAAAGAGTGGAAACTATAGAATTGGAAGGATGGACAAATTCTTTTCAGCAAACTTTGGGAGTTAAAGAAGGTGTTGTTGTACACTGACTTTCAATAAAACATTTTTAATGAAATTATACTTGAGATTAGAGACTTGATTACAGACAGAAGTTAAAATGGGAAGTAACTGCTTTGCCTGAATTGCAATATCCTACAGTATGTTCTGAAACAGTTTTAGAACCAAAACAAGACATGACTCAAATCAACTTAAAGTATTGCAGACCAAATGACTAGGTAGTTTTGTTTTGTTTTGTTTTTTGAGTGACTATCTACTAACAGGGACACTTGTACATAGTAAAAGAAAAGACACAAGAAGAAAGATTGTCTTATGTTATGAAATAAATAACAGGTCCAAGAAAGCTCAATTCAGACCAGTCGTGTTACTCAGAGAGAAGGGAAACTACCCCAGATCCTGCCTTAAACACCTAAGAGGAATTCACTGTCGTATAGATTGACAACCTGCAAGCAGGTGGGAGAACTGCTCTCTCTTCATTAAACTCTGCCACTTGTCCCTGACATCTTCCTTACAGTGCATATGCCACATAAGCAGTAAGCCTTATAAATAATGAAAACATTTTCTTTTTTTGGCAACAAACATAATTTTACTTAATTTTAAAAAGAATAAAATAGAACAATAAAACAAATCAAAACAGTGATAAGACAGTAGGAAATCTACAATAGTTACTATATTGCATATTGCTGTCCTCTAAAATAGTTGCTCAAGCTACCAACTTTAGGCCTGCAAAGTTAATCAAGCAATACAGTTACTTCGAATCAGCTGGTTGCTCATGTCGGGGGCAGGAGGCTGTTCTTCTCTTCCCAGCCCATGCACCAGCCGGCTCACAGGTAGGGAAAAAGCTTCCTTCCTGGTTCTCCCTGATGCACACTCAGACTGAGTGCACACATTTTCCCTAGCTCAATCTTAAGTGAGAAACCTCCCTGCTCCACGATCCTTCCCTGCTAATGTAGTATGAAGAGATTTACTTTGCAAATGAAATTGTAATATTGAATGCAAACCAAAGAGACCACTTCATGAGGTTGAAAAGGACTCCCCTGTTTATAGGTAGTCCCTGCTCTGATGTCTTTACTCCCCTATTATATTTAATACACAGATAGAGAGCTGGGCACATGGATTAGCTTTCAATTGATTCTGGAACAAGTTGCTATAAATATAGTGGCTTCAAAAAACACAGATCTCTTCTTTAATATTTCTAGAGAGTATTAAGTACAACATGGGTCTTATGGAGCTAAAGTCAAGGTGTCATTTGAACATAATTTCTTTTATAGACACTGAAGGAGAATCTATTGCCCTTATTTGTTAGCTTTTAGAAACTGTTTAAATTCCTTGGATAGTAGCCCTTTCCATTCACCTTCAAAATGAGTAGTAGGACATCTTTAAGTCTCACACTTTTGACTGTCTTCTTCATCTCTTAAGGATGCTGGTGTGATTACACTAGCCCTGTTAGATAGTCTTGCATAATTTGTTTTTTCCAGGTCAGCTGATTAGCAGCATTTATGGCTGAAAATGTAATTCCCACCTTGGAATAGAGCATAGCATTTTCTTAGTTTCTAGAGTATAGAAGAGAGGGTTCAGTGGTATTATTCTGCTCACCATAGCATTGTTTCTAACATTCTGAGTCAAAGTTTTCACTGACATAGGAAAAGTAACTGGAAGAGACTCTATGAAAGTTCAGACAGATTCTACCAAACACTTAACCAAACTTTCCCAATATCACTTCAAACTAGACACAAAGGAAGAATTCAAGCCAATGACGAAAGCATTCTATCCAAGGCCTTTTCATATACCACACTAGTCTTTATACACAGCCATTCTGACAGTAAGAAAACCAAAAAAAAGTGAGGATATTGATTTTTTCCCGATCTCAGGGCCACTGGCAAGATTATTATCCTTCACTTCCCCAAGTACTGAACCCAGATGCCATCCTCTCAGCTCCAAATGAAGCTACTTGCTGCCCTGTAGGGGAGCTTGGCTCTGACTTTTGCAGTTTGTTTCTAGCTCAGTAAAGTCATGACCTCTACATCTTCTTCTAGGGAGAACAGCATACCTAAAAGGTCATGCCTTAGTGGTTCACTAACCACTTCTCTCTTTTACCAACATTATCAAATAAGCCTTAAAGTTATAAATTTCCCTTGTGATATAAATGTCCCTTTTGATTCAGATTCAGTATAGTGTGTAGATGATTTCCTACTTTTTCAGAGGACATTGAAGCCTTTAAAAACATTCCATTTACTTACTTCTAGCTTTAATATAAAAGGATACTACAATTCAAAGAATAAATTACAAATTTGCCAAATCATATTCCTTTATTCAGGATATGACTCATTTATAGAGAGGGGAAAACACGCATTCCTGTTGAACTATAGACTACTCAAACTTATCCTGCTAGCAAAATGACAACTTACAGAATTTTTAGGTTTAATTGGGTAATGGATTTTTCTAGGGCTGCAGTGTCTCATGATGTATTGACTAAGGCCAGCATAAGAGATGATCTCTTTGAGAGGCCAATCATAAGCATGCATCCTGGAACCTGAAGAAGACCAGGGATTAAACACAGGCTTGATGCATGCTATCACTGAGCTACAGCTCTGGCCCAAGAAAGATCTTTAAAAGTCTCCTTCTCTAGGCATCCTTACTACTAAGAGTCCTTTTGTCTATCTGTGCAAAAAATGATCTGTACAAGGCAAGGATTACATTCAACTTCACGAGAAGCATTGAATGCCCGCTGATCCCTACAGCCTCCCTGTTGACCCAGTTGTGAAAATTTGCCTTCCTTTCTTCTCAGGGAAGTAGCTACAACTGCAAAACTTGTTCATGCTTCCTCTGAACATATTCTCAACTGCCCATGTGACTTCATGGCTCCCCACACAGTAAAGATATTACTACTAACTGAGAGCAAGCAATACATTTTAATCAGTTAACCTCTGTTAGACTCTGTTACTCTCTTTTCACATTACCACTTACCTGACGTAGTACCCTAAATCCTGCCACTTTCCTGCTCCAACCAGAAAGGAAATTTTATAGTTATTTACCTAAATTAGAGAGTTTTCTGTACATCACTCAGATTTATTAGACTTCTTTTGCAAACCATAGTCTAATACTACTTGTTAATAGAGTAGATCATATTTAAAGAGAGAAAATGGAAATTACCAAGCAGAACATGTCCTAATTTAAGCTTTTCCTACAGTCTTCTAATTTAGGCACTATCAGTTTAAGTGGAATACGTTATAATGCTTACTAGAGATTTTCCTTTAGCCAAAGACCACAGACTAAACTTATATACAAAGAGCAGATTGCTCTTGTGCTAGCACGTCACTTGGAAATACTTTGCAACCAAAGGAGTTTCTCACCTTACTGAAACTTCCGTCAAAATGGACCATATGTGAAGTTACTTTTAGATGTATCCTAAAAAGCTGGCTTATAAAAGTCAAGGCTCACCCCCATGCAAACAATAATAGGGAAATGCAGATAATTCTGGTAAGTAAGCAGACTTCACCAAAGCTATGAACTTAATTAAACCCTCAAAGGATAAATCTTTTGAAAGATCCAAAGAGGTCATCATGAAATGCTAATTTTAGGACTAGGGATTTAGCTCAGTGGCATAAGCACCTGCCAGGCAAGTACGAGGTCATGAGTTCAAGAAAAAAGAAAAGAAAAGAAAAAAAGAAAAAGAAATGGGCCAATTTAGGTTCCTGAAAAGAAAGAATGGGAAAAAGAATTGGTTATGCCTTTCTTTAAGTTTCTGGCACTTTCAATGAGGATGCTGAAGGCGCAAAGTAATTTAAAATGGTTATAAGTTAAATTTCCTAGGAAGCTGCTCACCGTGCTATATAAAAATTGGTTATAATCTTACATCAAAGTTGTCAGGAAAATTTGTACCCAACTGAGGTTATGTTCAGTCATGTGCTATCTGACCTGAAGCAATGTAATCCTGAAAGAATCATGAAGGTGGGATATGACCAGGAATGTCATGACACTTTTAAATAACTCAGATGGGTCTTATCCAACTTTTATTCTCATGAGACTTTAATATACTTTATGCTGTATGTCTATCTTCAGGATGGGTTAAAATATTTGCTTGTTGAAAAACTAGTCTTCACAGGCACTAAAAAGTTGCACATGACTGAACATAACCTCAGTTGGGTACAAATTTTCACCTGAGTTGGGCATTTCTGGTTCCTGGTTGAGGTTCCTGGACACAAAGCTTCTTACACAGATTATCAATTATTCTTGTTTCTGCCATGATCGTATTGTTGATATGTTGCTTTCCATGTAGTCTTAAATGATTCTGCACAGCGATTCTCTCATACATCATAACCATAACACAGTAATAAAATTGGCAAGATTTTGGCACACATGGATATGGCAACAGCTGAACAACCTCTCCAGAATGAAGGGGTAGATTTTAGCCTTTTATCAATTGGTCAGCCTTTCACAAGTAAGAGAATTACCCAAAGGAATGACAGAGAAACTGAATGTACAATAGATTGTAGCCAAACTATGTGTGACGGTAGAACTCTGACCCCAAATTTCTGCACGAATCTACTTCAGCAGTGATTCTCTATTTTTGTTCTCACTTATAATGCTGGACAAATCAGAAAAAGTCACATATGTTCCCCAAGCAAAATAAATAAAATGTCCACTTATAGCCTAGCTTCAGCTTTCTTATGCAAATAATGAATAATCAGAGCATGCCTAGATCTTTGCTTTCTTTTTATCTTTCTTCAGTATAATGGCTTCCTAGTCTTTTGTTTGTCTTTGAGTATCTAACAAATTCATATGGAGGTAGCTGGAGTTATAACAAACTCCGACTAAACAGTTGTCATTTGGTGATCTTTATTTATTTTCACACATTTATCCCATCTACAGACCCCTCAGCATGATAAACTCTAACAAGTGTACTGGAAATGTGGGAATAGAAATGCAACTTGGTAATTGCTATTCAGTGTATGCCTAACCTTGAAAAAGTTCAATCATGCAACTGCTTAGTTTTCAATTCTGAAACATAATGTTAATATCATTAACTAAGTGAATGTGGTATAATAGCTGAATGTGATACTATGGAACATACTGAACTACTGCCTAGTATATAGGTGGCCAGGAAAAAGTGACCATCATAATGACAATGATGATGAGGGTGACAGTTTCTTGTAATTGGTATGCTCTCAATTTTCATGGCAATTGTATCTTGCTATTTGCTACTTTACAGGGATCAAAGTGATGATAAGAAAGTCTATATAGTATGTTATATATGCATAGGTATGTGTAAATATATATATAACTTCAGGAATATGCAGAAGTATACAGGTAGTATGATGAACGTTGATGAGTACACCAATTATCTGAACTCATGGAGAGTCATTTTTCATTCACATTTCTCCAATACTCTCTTCTATTTTACTTTATTTGAAACAAATTTCAGATATCATTATCATTTCATTGGCAATATTTCATATATAATATACTTAAAAATGAAAATTCTTTTTTAAAAGTATAGTCATAATACCATTATCACCCCTTAAAACTCTTAATATGTAGCCAATTGCTTCTGCTATAAATCTAATATGTGGTTACTTGTGCCATGGACTTGATATACAGCAAGAAGTTCAACACTGATTTATATAGTTCAATTGTTCCCACACATTTATGGCTCCTTTTGTCACTTTTACTTTTCTCTGAAATGCTACTCAGAAAAATGAATGGTTACTAATTGAATTACTTCTACATTTTTGACAAGAGGAAGAATTTAGAATAGACCTGAATTCTGTCCTTATTTTCTCTATCTTTTCTGCCTTTTGTGAGTTTTTTTAACAGCTTTTGCTATTTTAATTTCAAACAACCTAGCGTAGGCTGTGTGATATTTACTATTTAATTCATGTTAGTACAGTAAAAAGAATTACAGTAAAATGATACCACAGAGAATATGTATGAGGTTTCACTTAATCAATGCCATAAATATTCTTGCAAATATTTTCAAAATATCTGCCAGTTCCCTCAGAAATAATTTACTTGAAGGATGATGAGTTTTTGCTTGTCTGATTTGTTTGTAAGGTTTAGTTTATGTACTGAGGATTATCGATGTACAGTTACCAGTAAATTTAGAAAATGTCCTGTAGGTTGCATATTTACGAAAAGTCCTTCCCTATCATTAATCATCCTCTCAACACATCCTGACCACTTTTGCTATCATCAGTTTTGAGCAATTGATTTCCAGAAACACACATATGAGGGGAGTATGTGAAGGGGAGGTCATTTGAGCATCCCTGTTTTTGTAAGTCAATAACTCACCTCAGTGAAAAATACTTAATTTCATCAAGGTAAGTAAACTGTCCTTTTAAAAGGGTAAAGAGAAAATACCTTGCATTCATTCTAAATAGTTATATCATTGAATTGTTTTCTTTTTCTTTCTCTTGACACACTTTATTTTCCCAAACTGTACTAACTACTACAAAAAACTAAAATTTTCACAAGCCTTATAGGAAAAACAAAATTGAAAATGAAAACAATTGGAATCAAAGGTAATTCAACTAGTGAATTGCTGCACAAAAGTCTTAAACCCTTTGGTCTTCAAATTTTTTCTGAGAAATAGAAACAATAACTAAACAAAATTTGAAATCCTTAAGAGATAATTTTTTCAGCTGGAAAAAGGGCACTAAAAGAAAAAGAATCTTCTATGAAAAGTGTGACATCTTTAAATTCTCAATGGTAAAAACATTAGGCAAATGTAATATTAATAGAAATAGCTCATTTTCGCCTGTCAAACAATAAAATTGACTTTTAGATGAGCTATTTGCTTTCCATAAATCTTAGGAAATGTAACTTGAAGTCATTTGTGGAAGCATGTCCTAAAACCAAATCTAAATTTAATTTTCAGTGCATTGGCTTAGGGCTTGAGTACCCTCTTTAAGAGAATAACATAAGCTCTCTGTTAAATATTTTGCCAGGAAGAAAAACCAGATTATATAATTGGAATACACACAGATAATCTCTTCTTGTTTACTGTTTTTATACTAACTTTTAAACTCTTAGTGGCAATGGAAAATATCAAATGTCAAATCTTTGAACGATAATAATTCCATTCTTCTTGGCCGATTCAGTCTGCCTCAAACAAGCACTGTAAAAGGAAAGATGCTCTGTCTAACCACAGCATTTTTTCTTATTTAAAAATATTTCTATTTTCTCTGGTAATACATGCATTATACATTTATAAAATTTAAAGAAAACTGAAGCTCTTATAACTCTTTCCAGAGCAAATTCAATAAAAATGTGATGCATCTGTATCTAGAAACCAACATGCATATGAACAAAACACAAGCTTGTCTATAAACTGTTATAGGGTTCTTTTAAAATTTAATTTATGATTGATATATTTCCATGTTACACTTATGATAAGTAAACTTGGCAATGAGGTGAACCCACACAAGTAAATGTTTCTCCAGTGTTAAGATACTCTTATAAGGTAATTGTAACTGTCTTCAAATGTAAGGAAATCTTATCTAGTTATTTAGAACTCTGATAAGGAAATGATAGTAGCATGGTAACAGCATATCACCTAGTAGCTTCCTTGTGTTATCAGCCGGATTATTATTGGGTCATTATTGGCAAGACCTGGCTTATACTTTTTTCTACAGATATATCTTGAAATTTAACTTAATCAGTGGTTCCTTTGAAATTCCATAATTAACAACTCCCATCAGTTCCAACTTCCAATAGTCTCTGGAATGCAGCCCAGTCTATTTTTTTTTTTTTCCTGCACCGGGGATCAAACTCACAACCTTATGCCTGCCAGACAGGCGCTTAAGCCCCTGGGCCAAACTCCTGGCCCTAGTTTTTTTTTGAGACAGGGTTACACTATGTACTTCAGGCCGGTCTTGCACTCACGTTGTAGCCCAAGCCAGCCTCGAACTCATAACGCTCCTCCTACCTCAGCCTCCCGAGTGCTGGGATTAAAGGCGTGCGCCACCATGCCCAGCTGCACCCCACTCTTAATTCCTCTTCAGGTGAGGTATTCTTCAGCTCTCAACTGAACTGTAACTGAAGTGGCTACCTGTGACATCTCCCTGTGATGCTTAACCTAAATAAACAGCTATACCTTCCCAGAGAGCAAATCTTTGCATGACTCACAAAGGAGACTATCACAATCACCATATCATACATTTGTTCTTCTCAGTCTCTCTCCCCCCCACCCTCACCTATGCATACACACGTGCACACACACACACACACACAAAGCCACCACCACCACGTTAATCTTGATCTTCCCTAACTTCCCAGGGACTATTCTAATAATGTTTGAAACCACATCAGATTTCCAGAATCCTACAAATATACTCACACAGTGTTCTGAATATTTATTGGGCCTATTGCTTTCTTTCTAAGCTATGAATTTCATGAGCATGTTATCATGTCTTAATCTTCATTTATTAAACACCTTAATAAATATTCATCAGAGTGAAATTAATTCTAGCAGGCAAATCTATATAATATAATAATATCCAATAAATAAACTACAAATATTTACATAGTCATTGCATGATTTCATTTCAACTTCATTGTTGAGAATTGTGATTAAACACTTGTAAAAAAAGTAAGATTTTAGCTCATTTAATATACTTAAATATATTCCTGACACATTACAGTGTAAATAGCTTTTAGAAATATAGAAATACTAGAAGAAAATAAAAATAACATTTATATCATATTGGAAGCAAGGATGCAAAGGCAAACATCATGAACAAAAACAATAATGGCTTTTTCAAGTGTTTCAGCTTTTAAAAAAAGATTATAGCAATGCTATTCAATGTAAATTTACTCATAATCAAAATATTTAATGGCCTAATATAGTAGCTACTATTTACATCTAGCTACTGGACACTTGAAATTTAGTAGATTGCAAGAGTGAAGTAATAATTTTATTTAGTTTTAATCAATTTAAATGAAATTTAAATTGCATTTAATTTCATAGCCACTTGTAGTTAGTGGATCTTGTTTTGAATACATAGATACTTAGGTTTAAAGAAAATCCTCTAGAAAATCAGTAAAAATATGAGCTTATGAGGTTGAGAAGAAAATATTCAAAATATGTATCTTGATAAGTTATAATATATCCTTAGAGCATAAGCTTTACTGTTTCTTACAAAATCTCCTTTTGGAAGTATACAATCTCAGATGACACACATAAGAAGAAACCCAAATTGCTAATAAATTCATGAGAAGCTTTCACCACTCACTAGTAGTCAAAGAAGTGATAATTGAAACAATATACTGTACTGTACTGTACTGACTGCTTTGACTTCTCCTTACCAAAACCCTTCTATCTTCAGGGCATTCCATTAAAGCTATCAGTCTTGCCTCTTCTTAACAACATCCTTCTTCACTGATCAATCACGTTTCTACCACAACATGACAAAAATCCAAACTTGGATAAATTCAAGAGGTTCACAGTCTGAACTGCAGAACCTAACACTGAAACCCCAACCACTTAAGGAACACTGCAAACATGGCCAGATGTGGTCTCACTATCTCCCTTTCTTCACAGCCTTGTCACACTTTGTGATCTTAGCAGGTGTTATGACTTGTGTCCAGCCTGTACAGAATATGAGGGTGGGAAAGAGGGCTGCTGTGGTTGCTGGTCGCTTGCTGCTTGCTACTTTGCTGTTCTGCTGCCTTCTGCCACCCTGCCATGAGCTGTTTCTCCTCTCCAATGCCCCTCTTCCATGCCACCCTGCCTTGGAGCCAGCTAACAATGGATTGAAACCTGTATAAACTGTGAGCCAAACAAACTTTTCTGCCTTTAAACTTGGGTGTTGCATATTCTTTCTCAGTCATGAGAAAAGTAGCTAAGGCACCAGGGCTGCTTTTCTCTTTACTGGCTACTTAAAATATTTCTAATCTCTCAACTTTCCAACTCTGCTATCTTCCAACTGACTACCAGCTGGTGGCCTTAGCTTGTATGTACTTAAATGACCACCAAAGAAGAGGTCTGTCTATATCTACTTAGTGTAACCTACACATTTAGTACCTCTTTACTTACTCCTAAGCTTCTACTATTACCATAGACATTGAGTCCTGCCTCAGACCTGACTCTATTTACTCCTCTCATATGCTAGATTCCACTTTATACTTTCTAGTCCCTCTTTCTGTTGTTATGTTGTATTTCTCCCCACCTAATAACATCTATTCTTTAAGCATTTAAATACACACAATTTTCTCATTTTGAAAAGAAAATATAGTGCAGTAGTTTAAAAAGTCAGCTTCAAAATGCCAGTTCTGCCACTTACTGCTTTGTGATCATATTAAACTTCATTTATGTCTCCCGTTCCTTAGGAATAGAGATAGAATAGCAACAAAAAAAATTTCCTCCGGAGTGTAATCATGAAAGTACAATAGAAATGTTTCCACAAAGCAGTTCTTAGAAATATTACTAACCATCTTCTCTAGTACTGCTAGTTTTAAATTCTGCTCAGCTTCACATTCTTTCCAGCCATCCTCCATTTCTTTCTTTCTGTTAAAATCAAAATGGTATCTTTAACTAATTTTAGACTTTCCAAAAAGTTTCAAAGTAGTACAGAGTTCCCTTACATCCCTTTCCCAGCTTTTCCTAGTGTTAACATTTTGAATACCTTTGGAACAATGATCAAAACCAGGAGATAATCATTGGTGCAAAACTATTGAACTGCAAAATTTTTTATTTCAGTTTTTTCATTAATGTCATTTTCTGTTTCAGGATTCAATCTAGAACATGACATTGCAATTTGTTATTTTTTCTTAGTGTCCTATAATCTACAATAATTCCTCCCTTTTTCTTGGTCATGATTTTAATACTTTTGAAGAGAATTAATTGGTTGTTTTACAGAATGTCTTTCAGTTTAGTTTTGAGTTGTATTTGTTTCATGATTGAACTGTGAAAAATTCTGGCGGTTTGGTAAGAATACCACAATATTCTGTGGTATTCTGTCCTTCTTGGGGCATGATATCAAGAGATTCACATTATCAATATGTCAGACAAAACTTTTTAGAAGAACTATCTCTTCTCCCTGACTCTAGTTCATATCTCTGATCTTGCTTTTGAATCCACTGCTTACTGGCTTTGGTCCCCATTAGTCATACAAACTGCTATCGTTAAGACACCATGAATCAGCCTGGCATGGTGGTGCACACCTTTAATCCCAGCACTCGGGAGGCTGAAGTAGGCGGAGGGTTGTGAGTTCAAGGCCGGCTTGAGCTACAGTGGGAACGCAAGGCCTGCCTGAGCTACATAGTGCGACCCTGCCTCAAAAAAACCAGGGCCGGGAGTTTGGCTCAGCAGTTTAAGTGCCTGTCTGGCAGGTGCGAACCTGCGAGTTCAATCCCTGGTGCCGCCAAAAAAAAAAAAAAAAAAGACACCATGAGCTCTCTAGTTATTCAATTTAGAAGAAGCTTCCTGGTCCTTTGCACCTGCACCACAAAGTGGTGTGAGGCTGCCGAGTACTCTCATTTGTTTACAGCCACCACAGTGCTACGCTTTCCTGACTTAGCAGTAATTTTTTGAGTGCTTCTCTTAGAAGCCTTCCCTGGCTCCTTTTTTGATATACAACTGCTAAATATTAAAGTGTTTATTTCTAACTACACACTTTTCCTGGGTAAAATCATCTATCTCTCTGGTTTATTTGCCATCCATGCACAGACACTTGCCATATCAGTATCTTTAACACATTTTCCTTCAATTCATATATATAACTATATTCCAGGATTTCATATGGAATATCTTAGAGAAATAAACTGAGCATATCTCCCACCTATCACGACTAAAACCCTAAAGTTTAGCCCCATAACATATAGTTTTCCTTCACAATTCAGGAGAAAGCCCTTCCAAAAAAAAAAAAATTTACTAACCCATCCTAGATGTCAATTTTCTTACGGTAGAGAATAAGTCAAGAAAGTTATCTCCCATCCAAATAACCTACTAAGTCACCCTGGATATAAACCCTGCAAAGTGGAGTGTAAGTCAAGAATGTTATCTGTTCTTTGAAATAAATTTTTATTAATTCAGTCTATTACATTAATTTTGTGGTAGCCACTTCACTTAATTAAGACATAGAAAAAGTCCCTATTTCAATATAAATATATTGTTGCCACTGTTTTCTCAGTCTTAAAGTTTTACTGATAAACTTTAAGAAACATTGTCACTCTGTTAAATTTTATCCATCACTCCAGTCTGATGTATTTTAAAATGCAAATGCAGCAAATTGAATTAATCATTAAATAAAGACACACTGAGCAATCACTAACTTTGCAACACATTATGAGGCACTGGGAATAGACCAGTGGCATAAACTGGAATGTGTGTCTTCAATCTGTTCTTCTCTTCTTTCATAGTAGTTTGGTTTCATCTGGGTTCCTAGTCACTAGTTAGATGCAGTGCCATCCCACAGAAATATAATGAAAGACACATATGCAATTTTAGTTTTTTAGTAACCACATTAAATAAAATAAAAATAGGTGAAAATAATTTTAGTAACATACCTGTTTAGTCCAATTCAATCCAGAATAGTATCATTTCAAAATTAAATCAACATAAAATTAATGAGACAGTGTTCATTCTAAGTGTCTCAAATCTATGAGCAAATCTCAATCCAGACAGTCATATGGAAAGGGCTCAGTCCATGGCCAGTGGTTACTGTAGTGGATAGTCAGAGGTACAGAGCACAGCACTCTTGTTAGTAGAATGTGAATGGAAGTGATACTTGCAACTTACACTTCATTTGGTTAAAACAAAATTATTGATGTCTTTTATATAGCAGTTTAAGTGTTGTCCTAAAGAACATAACAGTTAAACAGGCAGCGACACTGCCTTGTCATTCTACCCATCTGCATGTTTGATAAGCATGTTTCTTTTATCTTCATCAAAAAGTAATAAAAACTCAGTGAAAAAAGAAATAAGTAAGACAGAGCTCTGCCACACACCACTAGAGACCTATGTATTTGTGTAGCAATCCATTAGCAGACCTCTGATACAGTTATTTAACTAATTATTAGTAAGAAGTTAATGTGCTTTATTATCTTTGCATTCAGCCATAGTTCTCCAAACTCCCTGTCACATTGCTGAGGAATGAGAAGACTTACATCTTTGGCCCCACTACTTCTACAGCATGTCTCCTGATACTTCTGAACTTATTGTATCACTTATTAAGGAAGTGATTCACAGAAACTCATCGGTGAGGATTTCTATGTCATATTGTACCACCCAAACATCTGAGGACATGTGTTAGTGACCAAATTAGTGAGGCATGAAAACACATAGCTGGAGATCAACTAAGCAATTCCAA